>CAJFCO010018136.1:3939-42986 GCA_904066015.1 Synergus gifuensis | reverse complement strand
AGATGAAATAAAATTTCACATAACTTTAAAAATTATACATACATAGTAATAATAAATAATTTATTAATTGTTAATAAATTGTAAAATTATATTTTTCAAAGTTTATTAACACGGATAGGAGTTGCTTCTTTCTAATACGGTTTCTGATATAAGAGAACTGAGGGAAAATCAGGTATTCAAAGTAGAAGAAATTTTCAATCCTATATTCTATATATGAGCCTTCTTATCGGCATATAAGAACAAATTAGTTACCAATTATACATTTATAATAATAAATATTTTTAGTTGATAATAGTTAATAAACCTTCGTCTCGTATAGACAAAGGTTTACTGGCTCTTATTAGCTAAAAATATTTATTATTATGACTGTATAATTGGTTTAAATGCCCTTAAATTCATGAATCCACTAATTTAAAATTGTCGAAAAATAAAAATTCCAAATTAAAAATGTCCATATTTTTAAATTTATCGAATATAAAATGTTTGAATTCTACAATCGGGACATTAAAAAAATAACGAATTATTAAGTTCTGGAATAATAATAATAATAATAATAATAATAATAATAATCATTAAATATTTACCGATATATATTTTTTTTTTCATAGATATGAATCTAGCAATACACTTAGGTAATTAATTATTTACTCATGATAAATAATTGTTAATTAATTTACTAATACTTATTTTAATCATTTTTAGCAATTTTATGATTTTAGTAAATATATATATTTCAGAAATGTAAGAATTATCAAATTTTTTCTAATTCAATAATTTTACAATTCGAAAAATTTTTTATTTGAGAAATATGGGTTTCGCAAATGTGATAATTCGGGTAATTATAATTATTCTATATGTATATTTATTTTTCGTCATCAATTTATGTATTTCGTATTTTAATTTTTTTTTTCAGTACTAATAAATTATTAATCGAAATAATAAATTATTGGAATTAAATTAAATAATATAAATTAATATTAATTTAAATTTGAAATTGTCAAATAGAAATACGTTAATTTTATGTAATTAATATTGCCAGCTCCCAGCTCGCTTTTAGCTAGCTCAAAGATCTTTGGGCAATCTTTGGGTCAATGAAATCGAGCTGAAAACCCTGAAAACGATTTGACGCGGTTTCCATGGAAACAAATGGAAAGAATGAAAAAATGATATAGGATAAATGCACCTCGATATAGGATAAATAGTAATTATCCCCACCAAAAAGTGTCCCCACTCTTGGCCCTTGCCGCATCTAGGTAAAATATCTTTGATTTTATGAGATATTAGAAAAGAGTTTATTAATTTTTAGAACAGATTTCTAAAAATTTTAGAAATCTGTTCTAAAAATTAATAAACTCTTTTCTAATATCTCATAAAATTCACTCAAATATTATAATACTTTTCTCTGACTTCTCTGTGATTGCAAATTTGCTATTAATAGCAGTCATTTGAACGACTTCTTTTATTTTTCTTTTTTTTTATACTATTTCCAAAAGTGCCCTTTTATGGAGAATCACCCATATAGAGTTTGAAAATTCTCGAGAATTTAACTTTTTTAAATGCTTTTAATAATTTATAACAATTAATTTATAGTTGAAATAGATAAACTTTATGGAATTCCATAATTTAACACGCTGCGAAACAAGAATAAATAATATAGTTTCTCAGAATTGGATTAAAATAATGTGTTGAAAAAATAAAATTAGAGCTATAATTTATCTGCAAAGTGTAAAAAATAGCTTACTGAATTTGTCAGGAATAAATATTTTAAAATAAAAATAAATAATAATGAAGTAATATTAATTATACCTATTAATATTTATAATAATATTGTTATTATTGTTAATATTATTATTATATTTTTTAAATAATGAAAATTACCGAAAATCGATGAAAGTAACATAAATAGGATCAACCAGCACAAAATCCAAAAATCAATTTTTATCCAATCGAACAAAAAAAGTTTCTTGTAAATTACTATATAGGCTGTATTAAAAGTAGGTAAATATTTTTCCAATAAAAGTATTATGTCTTATGTTTCAGAAAATTATGAGAATGTATCCTAGTAAAAATTTCTACATGTTCAGAAATCCACAGATAGAGATTAACCTTTTTAAGGCGAAAATGTTTCATGGCGATGAAGGCGATGAAGGATTATTGAAGATCTTGATTTACCCAGATAGCCCAGTTCTCTCATTTGAGTTTTCTATGTCACAAAACTGTCTTCATTTACTTTGTGCTCAACGTAAACGTAATAGTGCTATTGCTCAGCGTCTAATTAAGTTGGGTGTAAATATCAATAAACAAGATATGCAAGGTGACACACCATTACATACAGCGATAAAGCCGTACAGACATTTTAACAATAACACTGATATGATAAGGGTATTGCTAAAAAACGGGGCAAATCCAGACATTACAAACAGGAAAGGCTTAACGCCACTACAACTGGCTCTGTTTAAAAGAAATTTAGATGCAGCTGAAGAATTTTTAAAGGAAGAAGACAAACTTCCCAATTCTAGGAACGTTGATAGAATCGAAAGATGCCGGCATCTTGTAAAATGTCTTGTGCGGGAAAAAAATCATTGTAATATCATTGGTTCAAATTATTCTGTCCTTTTGCACTTTACTATAGTTGAAAAGAACGAAGAATTATTTGAGTACGTTTTGAACAACAGTAACTTTAATGTCAATGCATTTTATGATAACAACATGCTATTGAATTTAGTTATAGAGAAAGGTACAGTACGAATGATTACATTGTTGGCTAATGCAGGTGTTGATCTCCATGCCAGTTTTTTGGACAGTGGAGCAACTCCACTCATTGAAGCAATCCGTAATAATCGAACAAAGATGGCAAATTTTTTGTTAGACTGCGGAGTTTCCGCAAATAAAACACAAAAAACCCGACAAGAAAACAATTCTCCTCTGCATCATGCCGTTTGTGTGCAAAATTTCAAAATAGTTAAAAAACTTTTGAAGATGGGGGCAGATGTAAATGCACTTACCTATCGCCGTTCGCCACTTCTACTCGCTTGTCGTAAATACATATGGAGTAGTAAATGGCCTGAGCCGGATAATAGTCGGGCATTATGTGGAAACTATCATTGTTGCTTTGATTCACTTTTAGATGTAAAGATAGTAGAGGTTTTGCTTGATCATGGAGCCGACATAGAAGCGAAAAATCTATCAAATAGGACTGCATTAGATCAAGCTTGCAGATCTGGAAATTTAGATATAGTAAAAATTCTTTTAAGTCGCGGTGCTAAGATTGATCAGGGAGATGTCTCCACTCTGCATCATGCGGTTAGAGGAGAAAATTTAGCTGTAGTCCAACTCATCTTGGAACAAGGTGCTAATGCCAATTACAGATGTGCACCTGAAAAAATGTTGCAGCTTCCTATTTGTAAAGATAGTCCACCTCCTAGAACACCTTTGGAATGTGCAGTTGAGTTCATTTATATCGACTCTACTTGTAAGAAGGTTATTAAGACTTTGGTGGAACATGGTGCGAATCTTGATATTGCGGATCGAGTAAAAAGGGAAACACCACTTCATATAGTTTGTAGGGTTCGAAAACAAATTGACATTACGTTCGGTGATGATATTGATTATTCATACAAAGCAAAGAAAACATTAAAATTTTTGTTATGGAAATGCAATGCTAATGTTAATGCCGTCGATAGTAAGGAATTGGTACCTCTTGATAACGCTCTTCTTAATTGTGAAAAAAGTTATAATGAGAATAATTTCTTTCGTTTCAATCCAGACTTAGTGACTCTAATTGCTTTTATTGCTAAAATGTTAGAAGCAGGAGAGTACGTGATTGAAAAAAATAAAATTTTATTGTTGGAACATAAGTTTGCTCGTTCAATTTATCAGAAATGCGTCAACGAGCTCAGTTTGATGAAGCAAAATATTTGCAAGTCACGAAAATTTTCTTTTTTTAATATCTTGTCTACTGATATTGATAACTTGAGTAGGGTTTTGAAAAATAAGGACTTAATGCAGGTTTTGAATAACGGCGAATATAAAGAGAACTTTCCAATCTATGCAGAATATTTAGAATGTCGTATTCGGCAAGCTACGATTCGTTCACCATATGTTGAATTGACAATTTCCCTTTTTCAAAAACATGTGTATAAGAATATTGTATATGAAGAAGTGTTAAACATTTTAAAATTTTTAAACGTGTACCATTTAAAAAACTTTGTGAAAGCTTGCTTCGTCGATGTTACAAAAAAAAAAAAATATATATATATATAAACCTCTATTCTAAAAAAGACATGGATTGAGGAGACCCAAATGTCAATGGAAAACGCTTTTGTAACTGGAAAATAAAAACATGACCGTAACTGTTTAGAAATAATTTTTATCCACCTTTCTTTCATTTTTATTGATTATTATAACTATTATAAGACATGAACATTATATGTTTTATTCAGATTATACTTCACCCTGGCGCATGGAAAAATAGGCATAAAAATAATACTTGGTTGTGACAAGGGATTTGCATAATATTTAAAAGATTTATAGGAATTTTTATAAGGACTTAATAAAATTTTATGAGATTTTTAAGAAAGTTTAGGGAATTTAAAGAATTTTTAAAAAAAGATCTTAAAAAGCTTGTAAGAATTTTAAGAATTATTGATTTTTTCTTCCCTGCTAGAAATGTCGGATGAAAACCGCGTATAAAACGTATTAAAACATGAACGTTTCTTATCCGCTTGTTCCCGGTTTTTGTATGTTCCCAATTTATAAATTCGTAAATCATACTACTTTATCCGGTTTGTATCCGGTTATTACGACGAAAAGTGTTATTAGTTTAAGTTTAATGACGGATTTCATCTGGTTTTATCTGTCACTCATCTGGTTATGGGAACAGAAAGTATTTAAGTTAAGTCTTACACCGGTTTATACCCGGCCATGACTGGATTTTATCCGGCAATAAGAATTAAAAATTTGTGTGTTCAAACTCGGCAGCGAAACATCTTCGCATCTATCTGCTTTATATCCGACCCTTGGACAACCTTAAGTAAATTTATCTCAGCAATCGTATATTATCTGTATTGCTCCGACTTTTATCCGTTAATCTGAAGTATTAATTGTTTAATTATAATTTTGAATACGGAATAATCCCGCATCTGTCGGATTTATATCCGGCACTTGGACGATTTTAAATAAATTTATTTCAATAATTGCACATTATAATTGTTCCGGCTTTTATCTGGAAATCCGAAATGTTAAATGTTTAATTATAATTTTGTTTATGGAATAATTCCATATCCGTCCGGTTTATAACCGGCACTTGGAAGATCTTAATATAATTAATCTAAAAAATTGCACATTGTCCGTAATGATCCGCTTTTTATTTGGCAATCTGAACTATTAATTTTTTAGTTATAATTCTGTTTACGTAATAATTATGCATCTATCCGGTTTATATTCGGCACCTGAAAAATCTTAATTTAATTATTTTAATAAATTGAACATTATTCGTAATGACCCGCCCTGGCGAAGGCTTCGGATAGAAAATTTCCTATCCGAATGAATCCGAGCCAATGCGAAGTCTCTTTCCGAGCGAATCAGTTTCATTCCAAGCCAATCCGAAGTTCGCATGATTCCTATTCGAATGAATCCGAGCCAATCCGAAGTTTGAAGGAAGATTCCTATCCGAAATGGTTTGGATTCATTCGGATTGAAAATTCGGATTCATTCGGATTGAAAAATTACTTCGGAGTGGTTCGGATTCATTCGGATTGAAGCTTTGAATTAAGAAATTTCTTCGGAATAGCTCGGATTCATTCGGATTGAAAAATTTCTTCGGATTGGCTCGGATTGAAGCTTCGGATTCATTCGGATCGAAAAATTTCTTCGGAATGGTTCGGATTCATTCGGATTGAAAATTCGGATTCATTCGGATTGAAAAGTCTCTTCGGAATGGTTCGGATTCATTCGGATTGAAAAGATTCTTCGGAATGGTTCGGATTGAAAATTTGGATTCATTCGGATTGGAAAGTTTCTTCGGAATGGTTCGGTTTCATTCGGATTCGCTCGGATAGAGATTTCGCATTGGCCCGGATGACTTCGGATTGGGTCGGATTGGAATCCTATCCGAAGCTTTCGCCAGGGCGCCTTTTATCCGCCGGCTTGAACTATATTTTTTTATTGCAGCTGTAGCAACGGAATAAAAATCTAAAAATTTCAATTCTGCAATTCTTAACTAATTCAACTTCAATTGCCAGATAATTATCAGACAGACTCGGGTATAAACCGCTTTTTAACTTATGCTAATATCATTTTTTGTACAGAATGTCGGATGAAAACCGATCAGCTAGTTTTACATGATTTGAAAAGATTTTGATGTTCTTGAGTGAATTTTAAAGGACTTCATGAGATTTTTATGATTCTATTATAAAAAGAACATGCATTTCAGTTTCTATAGACGAAACACGCGCGCTCAAGCGCGCGCCTAATCTCTTTTTTAAAAGATTTTTTGAAATTTTAGGAATTTTTAAAAGTTTTCAAAAATTGTAAGAGATTTTCATGTATTTTAACGGATTTAAAAGTTTTTCGTAGAATTATAAAGGATTTTAAGAAGCTTGTAAGAATTTTAAGAGATATTAAAGGATTATAAATATTCTCATGGAATTTTAATAAAGGATTTCAGGAGATTTTTATGAGTTTAAAATATTTTCTGGAATTTTATAATTTTTAAAAAATTTTAAGATATTTGTACGTATTTTAAGTGTTTTTAAAGATTTTCGTTGAATTGTAAGGAATTTCAAGAAACTTGTAAAAATTGAAAGAAATTTCGACATTTTTAAAATGATTTAAAATTTTTTAATTCCTCGTGGAATTTTAACAGATTTAAAAAAAAATTATGAGATTTTAAGGGATTTTGTATAATGTAGTGGAATTTTAAGGAATTTAAAGATGTTTCTAGGCTTTTCAAGCAATTTCGCCGAATTTTAATAACATAATTAAGGGATTTAAATATTTTTCTAATAATTTAAAGAGATTTTGAAGCACCTTGTGGTATTTAACATTTCTCGTGGAATTTTAAAATATTTCAAGAGATTTTAAAAATATTTTGTTGAATTTTGACGAATTACATGAAATTTTAAAAGATTATTAAGAAATTTTAGGCAATTCAAAATTCAAAAGATTGTAAGTGATTTTAGAGTTCCTCATTGAATTTTAAAGGATTTCACGAGATTTTCAAAAATTTGAAGAGATTTTCAAAAATTTGAAAAGATTTTTACGTATTTTAAGTCATTTCAAAGTTTTTCGTGGAATTGTAAAGGTTTTTAAAAAACTCGTAGGAATTTTAAGAAATTTTGACATTTTCAAAATGATTTTATGGAATTTTAATATTTCTCATTGAATTAAAAATAAGGCCGTAGCAGGATAAGCATAGTCTGGGTGCAACCGCTTGGATGTGATCCATATTGCGGCGGCAAGTGGCTACCCCTATAAGATAAATTTATCCCAAGTATCAACTAAAAAAAAATTTTTTACAAAAGTTATATACAAATTTTGAAAAATCAAAAAATCACATTTTTTCGAAAACAGCTTTACCAATCATGATGGTTAAAATACATGTTATATTAACCATCGCAATATTAACAACCTCCGAATATTAACCGCATTCCTTTCTCAATATTAACCAGCAGTTACCTCAAATCTCACTGGATACAGTGCGCATGCACAATTGATGTAACATTTGAGAAAAGGAATTTTGTTAATATTGGGAGGGCCTCTTTTCTAGATTTCGTTAATATTTGGAGAGTCGAGTGTAAAACTACTTCATTAGAAGTTCACTACTCTGAAGGAAGTAATATTACACTCGAGTCTCTCAAATGTCAACTTCCCAAATCTCGAGTTCTCCCAAAAGTCAAGTCATTTTTCTCTCAAATGTCAAGTGCCTCTTCCTCAAATTAGGGTGGCGTCCCATGATTGCGTTTTGCGTTGCGTCATAATGAGAGTAAAAGAGAAAAAAGTATACTTCTGTCTTTTTCTCTCTCATTATGACGCAACGCAAAACGTATTCATGGGACGTCACCCTTAATAGCGTATTCGGTTATCTGCACCGGAGTACTCCGAGAGTGCTCCGAACCAGAGTCGAATGTTCGATTTGACTACTCTGCCCCGGAGAGGTTCGTTTTTCGCGTTCGGTTTGACAACACTGCGCTGGTGCAGAGCAAAAGTTGTATTCGTTTATACCTGCTCTGCTCCAAAGTAGTGCATCGTGCGTATTCGAAATAAAACTTCTACTCTGGTGCAGAGTGAAAAACGTATTCGAGTATACGCTCTGGTGTACTCTACTCCGTAAAAGATCAAGATTATTTGCACCGTCTCTTTCGACGGAGCATTTGTCAAGATTGGACTACGCATGCTTTGTATTTGAACTGATTTGAAATCTTCCATCTAGATTTGAATTGCCATGGATGAAATCATGGATCGTTTATTGCTTTGTTCGAAAGTAGTAGTGAAGAAACGAAAGTCCAGACGAAATGATTGACCTATAAAATTAATGCATTTAATTGAAAAATAAAATTGTTATGCGGTTAATTGTAGTTTTCAAAAATTAATTTTTCTACTGTAAATTATCAAATAATATCTCAATTAAAAGCTAATAGAAGAATGTAAAAGGTTTCTTTTGTCGCAAAGAATATTTTATTTCAAAATGATTCATTTATAATAAATAATTATAAATAATAAATATAATAATAATATTATTAATAATAATTATAACTAAGTTTTATTAAAAAATAAGAAAATCATTGGTTTCAAACAGTCTGACATTATTAATCAGGTCACCTAATATTAATACATTTGAATAATTAATGCTTCTATGAGGAACAAAATCATATTTGCTTCAGGAAGCAAAGTACTCACATCAGCGAGTTATTATTATTTTTAAATCTCGCGCGAAATTGCCATAAACACACCTTGCTCGAGTGCTTGTTTGAAGAGCAATCCATAGCAAAGCAGAGCAGTGGAGTTTTCACGCTATCACGTGACATGCATCAAAAAGTTGTACACTTTTTCGGATTGATGACGTCAGAGGTGTGCTCCGTACTAACGCGGAGCAAGGTTGGAGTACACCCGTGCGGTACAGAGCAGACGCTCTTCAGGGTTGTGCAGTGACGCGTCACTCGAGGTTTTTTACGTAATTTACCTAAGTGAGGTATTTTACGTAAAAAACAGGTAAAATACCTAATAAATTACGTGCCAAGATGGCGGCTTATAGAACTATATATAACCTCACTTTTTTGAAGCTCCGTTCCAGTTTTCAACAAAGTTAATATTGTTAATTAATTAATTAACTAAGCATATCTTCCAAAACTAAGCAAGGGAAAGTAAAATCATACTCTGGACCATATATCCCGTGGAATAAATTAAATTTTCAGCGCTTACAAGAGAATAGTATAAGGTTGTAGCGAAATGTTTATCTTGCAATAAAATACAAAAAAATGTTGGATATAAGCGCCTTTTGGGACACAGGTATGTATAAATAATTGTAGAATAGTATTTTGGTTTATTTAAATATTTGAAATTAATTATGTATAATATTAATACTTGTTCTAACCTCAAATCCGTAAATTTTTATAGTTTTTTTTTTTGCGTTTGGTCCACGTTTGGTCTATTTTCGTTTCATCTACGGTTAATAAATATTTCTCGCAATCTCGCAATAAAAGCTAACTCATGATACATATCATGCTTTGGTCTACCGCCTCTTTTCATTTTAATTTTGAACCTTTTGAACACATTCAAATTCCCTAAAAGCACGAAAGGTTTTCATTTCAACGGTTCTGAAGAGGTTATGTTTGTTAGTGGGATGGAGAACTGCAAAAACGTAAAGTCCCGTATACGCGTAATTTACTCGGTGTAGAAAACTAGCTACGTAAAATACCTAGTAATTTACTGTAAAAAACTATGTAAATTACCTAGAGTATTTTACTTACCCATCCCTGACGCTCTTACTCGGAGCAAGAGCAGAAAAGTGCAGATAACCGAATACGCTTCAAATGGAAACCAGGGTTGGGTTGACATGTTCGGGGGGGAAGGTATGCATGAATCGGCAAAAAACGTCGGCGTAAAGCAGAAACTCATGAGAGTGACAGAGATAAGTAGATCTGTTTGTCTCTTTCACTCTCATGAGTTTCTTCTTTACGCGAACGTTTTCTGCCGACATGATAAAGATAAAAAAAAAATAAATAATAATATCATGATAAATAATAATATCATGTTTTCTGCCGTTACTTTACAGGTTATGTTAGACACTAACATAACCTATACTCTGCATATACATTTGTGACTGCATATACATGTGTAAAACTCATTAAAATAGATAAATACACTATAATAGAAGTGTAAAAAACAGTTTATTATACTTCATTACTTAATTAATCAAAAATTTCCTACCTTGTCATCAAAATTATTGGTCGCTATCCAATAAAATTATTAAAAATCATAAGTTCTCATAAATTCTCAGAGAATTTAAGTCTCGGTTATATTCTCGGTTATATTCTCATTCTCGTTACCGTTCTCGAAGTAATATAACCGACTAAGAACTCTACAGTTACTCCGTCATTTTGAATTCAACTTCAGCACGGCATAGAAGCAGTTTTTGCTTTCCACAAAAGCATCCATCATTGAGGATTAGAACTGACCAATTTCGACGGAATAGAACGAAAAAAAGGAACCAATTTTTCAGTTCGTATTCCAGGTAAATAACATTCAAAAAATAAAATAAAATGTACAAAATTATTTTATATTTTTTACAGAATGATTTTCGTAGAACGTTATATTGTAATTTATTCAGCAGTTAAATTTTTGTGCTCATTCAATGAGCACTTTGCTATCTGGAAGCAACTATGTTTTGTTTCCTCACAGTGGAAGCATTAATTAATTAGTCAAGTGTATTAATATTAGGTCTCCTGATTCGTGTCAACAAAAAAAAAGAGTTTATTTGCCTAACATCAGCCTAAAATTTTTATTATTTGAGAAATCATTGTTGAAAAATTAATTTTTGAAAATTAACCATAAGTTTCTTATTTCTCAATGAAATGCATTAATAATATAGGTCAATTGATTCGTCTCGACAAAAGGAATCTTTTTTCTTAAAATATCTGCTTTAAATTTTGATTATTTGAGAAGTTATAGTCGAAAAATCAATTTCACTAAAATTATGAAAGTACATAAAACTTGTAAAATTACATATTTTTTTTAAACCCTTGTAAGAAATTCAATTAGGTATATAGAGGAATAAGTGTGCTAAATTTCGTTAATTTATCTCTACGCTTTTTCAAGATATTGTAGGATCGTGGCATGCATCCATGCATACATACATATACACACACATACATCTGAACAATCCGACTCCAAGCGTGAGTAAATGAATAGTTTGCCTTCCCCCTCTCTTACAACCTTTGGTGGCTGGTTTCTCCAGTGCTGGCCGGCCCAGACTAAGTTTTAATAAATTTTTCGAATTTTAATTTTTGAAGGATGTATCTATATATGAAATTTTATTGCACATATTTTTTCTTATAGAAAAAAAAATGTTAGCTTTTTTAGTTTTAAAATTAAATGCAAAAAATAGACTTTTTTTGAAAAAGTCGATTTTAATCCGTTTTCACTTTAGCTCGTGCTCAGTTCGTCAGTTTTTCAACTTCTTAAATGAAATTTTCAGGGAATGTGCTTTCTGGTGTCCTTTGATTGATAGAATAATAGGAATTCAAAAATTTATGTTTTTAAAATTTTTATTAATTTTTTTCTGATGTTCGGCGTGAATCGGACTTTTGTAACTTCGAGCGTTTCGTTTATCAAGGGAATTTTGAGCAAGAAAAAACTTCTCGCGGCAAAAATGCGGAGAAAACTATAATAAAGTTTTTTGGAAAGTTTCAGATCAAAATATTTAATGGTTTAGGAATAGTTATGACCTTAGTCAACGCTGGAGTTTTCGAGCGTACAACGTACTCTACAACGCATGAGTTTTATTCAATTGTTAATGTATCTTTCCAGTTTATTTATATTTAAATTTTAAAATAATATTTGAACCTATTTTCTTTCAATTTTTGTTCACTGAAAAATTCTATTGATACCGTATTAAAAGTCGAAACTCACTAGCCGTATTATAAGTCAAGTTCCTATACATTGTACGCTCAAAAACTCCAGCGCTGAATAAGATCATAACTACTCCTAAAAACCATTAAATATTTTGATCTGAAACTTTCCAAAAAACTTTATTATAGTTTTCTCCGCATTTTTGCCGCGAGAAGTTTTTTCTTGCTCAAAATTCCCTCGATAAACGAAACGCTCGAAGTTACAAAAGTCCGATTCACGCCGAACATCAGAAAAAAATTAATAACAATTTTAAAAACATAAATTTTTGAATTCGTATTGTTCTATCAATCAAAGGACACCCGAAAGCACATTCCCTGAAAATTTCATTTAAAAAGTTGAAAAATTGACGAACTGAGCACGAGCTAAAGTGAAAAACGGATTAAAATTGACTTTTTCAAAAAAGTCTGTTTTTTGCCTTTAATTTTAAAATTAAAAAAGCTACAATTTTTTTCTATAAGAAAAAAGATCCGCAATAAAATTTCATATATAGATACATCCTTCAAAAATTAAAATTAGAAAATTTTATTAAAGCTTGCTCTAGGCCGCCCGGCACCGGAGGGGAAACCAGCCACCAAAGGTGGTAAGACTGTTAAGAGAGGCGGAAGGCAAACTACTCATTTACTCACGCTTGGACATCACTGTATTATATATCGAGAAAAAAAATTTTTTTAGAAACTGGATTTGTCACCACTACAAAGCTTCCTCTTTGAGGAAGCAATTAATCCATAGAAGTTTCGCCGCAGGGCCGTGCGCAGGAATTCATGTTGGGGGGGGAGGATTTTTTCCAATAAATTTTATATTATTGATTTGCTTATCGTTTAATCATATTCACAACGCTTTCGATAAGACAAAGATCGAAATATTTTTATGATTAATTCATATGTTACAATAAAAAAATTTCCTTCAAACAATCGTCTTTGATGTGAAATAAAATCTTATTTTTAATTTCAATTTGTCTATGAGGGGGTTTGAACCCCCAAACTCCCCCAGCGCACGGCCCTGTTTCGCCGAGTGATCGTCCAAGCGGTCTCTCGAGCTTCTTCGATGCACACCAGCATAGGATAGGTAGTGGTGGGATGATGACATTCATGACCCTGACTGAATGGTCAGGTATTACCATTAACATAATAGCGTATTCGGTTATGGTGCAGTCCCATGTCGGCAGAAAACGCCGGCGTAAAGCAGAAACTCATGAGAGTGACAGAGATAGGCAGATCTGTTTGTCTCTTTCACTCTCGTGATTCGTTTCTACCTGCTCTGCTCCAAAACAGTGCATCGTACGTACACGTACATATTCGAAATAAAAACTCTACTCTACAGGGCCGGCGGAAGACGTGGGTATGGTGGGTAGTACTATCCACCCTAAAAATTTTAGGGTGGGTAATTACCCACGCTTAAATTTCAGTAAAAAATCCGAAAAATTTACTGTTTTTTTTTTAAATTTTTATATTCGATTTTCATAATACGCAAAATTATGAAACACCCCCCTCCCCACTTAAACCCCGGTCTATCACTACCTACTCTAAAAAAATACGTTCCGCCGGCTCTGTCAGGCTCTGCTACTCTAGTGCAGAGTGAAAAACGTACTCGAGTCTCGAGTATACGCTCTGGTCAGTGGCGTAGATAGGGGGGGGATCAGGGGGATCAATCCCCCCATGAGTTTTTTAATATAAATATATTATAAATATATTATATATATTTATAATATATATAATATAATATTTATAATATATATTATATATAAATATAAATATATAAAAAGTTTTTTAATATAAAAAGATTTATGAATTTTTTACCAAGTCATATCCCCCCCATCGAAAAAAGGTATCTACGCCACTGGCTTTGGTATGCTCTACTCCATAAAAGAGCAAAATTATTTGCACCGTCTTAGTTCTCGAGATTGGATTACGCATGTTCTGTATTTGAACTGATTTGAATTGCCACGGATTGATAAATAATAAATAATTAATAATAATTAATAATAATAATAATAATAATAATACTAATAATAATAATAATAATTAGAACTAACAAGGAAACCTCTCGAGGTGTCCGCCTTCAATTTTGATGAAACTGAAATATGTTAAAGAGGATCAAAAAACATGAGATACGTGTTTTTTTTATCGACCGAAAAACGGTTTAAGGGGGTGAAAACTACCCCAAAAGTTTGCACTCAAAAATCGTTTTTTCTCAATATCTCGAAAAATAATTATATTTTTTTAGTCAAACCAACGCCAAAATATTTTTTATAAAAAGGTAATAACGTGTGCAGTATTTTTGTTTCAAAGGGTTACATCCCCTATTTTTTTGTAACATAAATACATTTTTGTAACTCATTTTTTTACAGAAAATTTTTTCAAATCATATTAATTTCTATGAAAAATGAGGTTATTACAAATAATATTCAAATTACAGTTATCGTGCTGTAGGGCTTCTGCATAAAATGTCGTTGAAAGGGTAGTTACCCCTAAATTTTATTTTTGTTTTCAGAAAATAAATTTGACGTAACTTTTCCGTTTTTTGACAAATATAATTGTAGTAAAATAGAACAGTATCATAAGAAGTATTGTGAGCTTTATCATTAAAGATAAAGTAATTTTTATATATAAAGTATTTTACTATAAAGTATTTTATTATAAAATATTTTTTCCTAATATTGGACAAAGAAGTTTGAATTCTTGGAGTGCCCATTGAACAAAAGCTGTAGAAGAAGCCAAACCAGTAAATAAAAAAATAAAACTATTAAAATACCAAAAGAAAAGACTTGAAAAATACAGCCACTAGACAGTACGACAACTGTAATTTGAATATTTATTTGTAATAACCTCATTTTTCATATAAATTAATGATTTTTGCAAAAATTTTCTGTAAAAAAATATGTTACAAAAATGTATTTATATTACAAAAAAATAGGGGATGTAACCCTTTGAAACAAAAATGCTGCACACGTGATTGCCTTTTCATAAAAAATATTTTGGCGTTGGTTTTTTTGATCCTCTTTAACATATTTCAGTTTCATCAAAATCGGAGGCGGACACCTTGTAATTTGTAAGTTTTATTAAAAAGAAAATCATTGGTTTAAAACAGTCTGACATTAATCAGGTCACCTAATATTAATACATTTGAATAATTATTGCTTCTAAGAAGCAAAGTGCTCATTGTATAAAAGTCGATACAACTTCACAGCTAGTTATTATTATTTTTAAATCTCCCGCGAGATTGCCATAAACACTTTGAAGAGCAATCCATAAAGGCGCCATCATACTTTTTGTATTTCAGTCGTCGACCGAAATATGATAAGAAATATCCGTTCACACCTCATTTTTCCAAGTCGGTAAATGTATTAAAAAAGCTTTTCATTATCGGGAACTTTAAAATATTATTTTTTTAAACAAATATAAATCAAATATTTATAATTGTAAAATCACTTTTTTGATATTAATACTGAATTGCTTAATATTCTTATCATTTACAAAAAAAAAGGAAGCGGCATTGGGAAAGAGTTTTAGCATTTGCATAACAGTCCTAACCTAAAGAAGTTGATTTAAGGAGTTAGGTACAGTTGTAATTTTTAAAAAATTGTCTTTTTTTTTTGCATTTTCTAAAAATATAAAATATAACATTTCGCGGGGGTGAGTTGTGTACACGTTACTGTGATGAGATTTTCATAACTCTTAGATAATTAATTATTAATATTCTTCTCTAATATAAGTTAAAAATTTTGTAAAAAATCGTTATTCGTTACAAAATGTACCAAATGTTATTGGTAACTTTATTTAAAATGTTATTTACATTCAATCTCTGTGATTCTTGTAATTATATGGCGACACATGATATTGTACTTAAATTTAATTTACGATGAACAATAATTAAACATGAAAAACATGTTTCTAATATTTTTAATCTTTGATAGATTTTATTTACAAAATCCTCTCAAATTATCATTATATATTTAAATAACTCAACTGAACAATAAATTATTGTATAATTAAATTATTTTAAAAACTGTTATTTAAGGTAAGTATTTGCCTTAATTATTATTTTTTCAATGATTAATATCACAAATGGAAGTATATCTTAGGCAAAGGTTTTCGGCTTAAGGGCGATGAAATTGAAACTAAAAATTGACAACAAACTTTCAAGTAATTGTTAATTGTTTATACAAATTCCATTTGTTTAAAAAATCTTTTTTTCCTGAAATTTGAAAATTTCAAAATTCTTGCGTTATTATCGTTACGCGACATAAATTTATTTTCAAATATTTTCCAATTTTTACCTCTACGTTCCTAAACAGGCTGCCAGTCAAATTATATAAACTCTGAGTTAATACCTGGATTAGAAATTTGGAAAAAAACATTTTTTAAACAAATGGAATCTTTTTAAACAATTCAAATTTAATTAACCAATGTTAATAAATATTCTACTAAATAAATAGTAATAATCTTTAATAAAGAGAAGAATTTTCGAAAAAAATTATTTAAATAAACTCTTTTTGTTTAAATAAATGAAAAATAGTTAATAAATATTTCATTAAACCAATACTGATCAATTTTTATTTTAAAAAGTGAATTTTCGAAAAAATAACTATTTAAACAAATGGAATTTGTTTAAATAATTAAAAGTTAATTAACGATTGTTGATAAATATTCCACTAGATTGATAGAAATAATTTTTATTAAAAAAAAAGAGAATAAAGCACTCAAAAGGTCGATTTTATGGGTAATTGACAATTTTCTTTTTAAGGGTAGTTTTCAAGGCACGGTGGGAGTGTGTTAGGGGTGTCAAACCCATATGTGTGATACATGAAATTATTTGTTGGATAGTCCTCAATAAGCCTCTATACTTTCCCATAAAATTTTCCTAAACCCTGAAAAATTATTCCAAAAACTCCAAAAAGTGATTTTTCCCTATGCAATTTACATAGGAAACTTCAAGTCAAAATAGGTAAATGTTAAAATCAAAATTTAAAAAAAATATGACATTTATTTTTTCGGATTTAGAAACATATACAGGGTATCTAGCGGACCGGGAAATCGGGAAAAACCCGGGAATTGCATTTAGGACTGAGAATTTTTGGTATTTTATTGAAAAATCGACTTTTCTCTACTTTATCTTCTGTTTATTCCATTTTACTTTATCAAATTGAAATAAAAAACTAGGAAACTAACACGCGCGCTACGCGCTCGATTATTTTGTTTTACTTCTTACAATTTCAAGTCATTCAAAAGCCAATCAAGTATTCAACAAAAACGTTTACAAGATTTTTGAGATATTTCGTTATACTACTTTTTTGGGGAGAAATTTCAATAGGTTTCTGGGAATTTCAAAGAATTTAAAAATAATTCCAGAGATTTTTATGATTTAAACAAAATTTTGTGCAATTTTTAAGAATTTTATGCAATTTTATGAGATATCTAATCATTTTAAGGGATTTTAAGAGATTTTTCTGATTTTAAAAAGATTTTCTAGAATTTAAAAGGATTTCGAAGGTTGTCGTAAAATTCGGAACGATTTCAAACGATTTTTCTGTTTTAAAAGATTTTGAGAAATTTTTAACGATTTTATGGAATTTTCTGAGATTTCAAAACGTTTGTATAGGACTTTTAGGGGATTTTTAATGTTGTTGTGGAATTTCGAGAAATTTCAAAGATTTCTAGAAATTTTAAGGGATTTAAAATATTGTCGTGGAATTTTCAGGAATTTTAAGAGAATTCAAGAGAATTTTCTGCTTTTTAAAAGATATTGTTGACTTTTTAAGGATTTTGTGGAATGTTATGAGATTCCTAATAATTTTATCGGGTTTCAAGAGATTTTGCAAAATTTTGTGAAATTTTAAAGGATTTCATGGAATTTTATGGGATTTCTAATCATTTTAACGGATTTGAAAGGATATAAAGGTTTTTTAAATGTTATCGTAGAATTTTAAGGAATTTTAAGAGAGTTTCACGAATTTTAACGGATTTCAAGAGATTTTTCTGACTTTTAAAATATTTCATGGAATTCGATGAGATTTCTAATGATTTTAAGGGATTTTAAATTTTAAGAAATTTCAAGCGGTTTCTAGGAATTTTTAGAGATTTTTACGAATTTTTCACACGGATTCAAGAGATTTCTTATTTTAAAGAAATAAGATATTATATTAGTATATAATTATATTATATTATAATATCTTATATCTCCTAATTATATTATTCTTACAAATTTTCAGATATTTCGAAGGTTTTCGTGAAATTAGAGACTTGTAGGAAAAAAATTTGACCGGGAAAAGACTGGAAAAGACCGGGAGAAAACCCGGGAATTTCAAATTGCCTGTTCACTAGACACCCTGCATACAGGATAAAATTTTGTTTATCTTATTCAAAAGCAGTTTATTATACTGCAAATAGGGGCAACCAACACAAAATCCAAAATTCAATTTTTATCCAATCGAAAAAAAATTTTTCCTGTATAATACTATATAGGCTATATGGGAAATTAAAAGAAGATCATTATAAATTGTATAGTACTGGGACTTCAAGTTTGCCCACAATCTTACAATCACCCATATAGAGATCATATAGAGATCAATGGGTTAAGTGGTGCAATTTCTGCACGAGACCTATACATCTGTTATTACAAATAGGTAAATATTTTTCTAATAAACGTATTTTATCTCTTATGTTTCAGAAAATTATTAGAGTGGATCGTCTAAGAAATATTTTTCGTAGATGAGGAAGAATCTACGCCGGAAGTGACGAGATAGTGAATGACCTTTTTGAGGAGGCCTTTTCTGTTACCTAAGGAGGTGATAAAGAAACATTGAAGACCTTGATTTACTCAGGTAGCCCAGTTCTCTCATTTGTGTCTAATAGGTCATCACAAACCTTACATACAGCGATACGGGAGTATAAACATTTCGACAAACAAATCAATATAATAAGTATAATGCTAAAACACGGGGCAAATCGAGACACTACAAACAGCAATGGCTTAACGCCACTACAACTGGCTCTGTTTAAAAGAAATTTAGATGCAGCTGAAGAATTTTTAAAGGAAGAAGACAAACTTCCCAATTCTAGGAACGTTGATAGAATCGAAAGATGCCGGCATCTTGTAAAATGTCTTGTGCGGGAAAAAAATCATTGTAATATCATTGGTTCAAATTATTCTGTCCTTTTGCACTTTGCTTTGGATGAAAATGACGAAGAATCATTTTATTACGTTCTGAACAACAGTAAATTTAATATCAATGCAGTGCATGATAAGTACACGCTATTGAATTTAGTTATAAAGAGAGGTACATTAGGAATGATTGCATCGTTGGCTAATGCAGGTGCTGATCTCAATGTCAATTTTTTGAGCAGTGGAGCAACTCCACTCATTGAAGCAATCCGTCATTCTCGAACAGAGGTCGCTAATTTTTTGTTAGACTGCGGAGTTTCCATAAATAAACCACAAATAAGCATTGTAGAAGAAGACAATGCTCCTCTTCATTGTGCCGTTAGTATGCAGAATTTCGAAATGGTTGAGAGGCTTTTGAAGATGGGGGCAGATGTAAATGCACCTGCCCAAGGCAGTTCGCCACTTCTACTCGCTTGTGATAGCAGTGTACATAAGCGGACATTAAGTGGACTGCATGAGTCAGTATTTCAATTTTACATCAGTGACAATCATGATTCAACTTTGAATGTGAATATAGTAGAGGCATTGCTCGATCATGGAGCCGACATAGAAGCGAAAAATGTATCAAATGCGACTGCATTAGATCGAGCTTGCAGATCTGGAAATTTAGATATAGTAAAAGTTCTTTTAAGCCGCGGTGCTAAGATTGATCAGGGAGATGTCAGAACTCTGCTTCTTGCGGTTAGAGGAGAAAATCCAGCTGTAGTGAAACTCATCCTGGAGCAAGGTGCTAATGTCGATTACAGATGTGTACCTGAAAGACTGATGAATTTTCCTATTATTTCCTTTAGTCAACCTCCGATAACACCTTTGGAATGTGCAGTTACACACATAAGTAAGAGTTCTACGTGTCAGAAGGTTGTTGAGACTTTGGTGGAACATGGTGTGAATATTAATGTTGTGAATTTAGTACGAAAGGAAACACCACTTCATATAGCCTGTAAGATTGTTCAGAAAAATATACTTAGTGGGTTCGATGATATTGAACATCCATGCGAAGCAGAAACATTAAAATTTTTATTATGGGAATGCAATGCTAATGTTAATGCTGTTGATAAAAACGGAAAGGTACCCCTTGATAACGTTCTTCTTTGTTATAGCACAAGTGATGATGAGGATAGTTTCTTTGGTTTGAATTCACTCTCAGTGACTCTAATTGCTTTTATTGCTAAAATGTTAGAAGCAGGAGAGTACTTGATTGAAAGAAATAAAATTTTATTGTTGGAACATGAGTTTGCTAATTCAATTTATCAGAAATGCTTGAACGAGCTCAGTCTGATGAAGGAAAATATTTGCAAGACACGGACATTTTCTTTTTTTAATATCTTGTCTATTGATATTGATAATTTGAGTAGGATTTTGAAAAATGAGCATTTATTGCAGGTTTTGAATAGCGGGGAATATAAGAAGAAATTCCCATTATATGCAGAATATTTAGAATATCGTATTCGGCAAGCTACGATTCGTCAATCATATGTTGAATTGACAATTTTCCTTTTCAAAAAACATGTATATAAGAATATTTTAGTTGAAAATGTGGTGAACATTTCAAAATTTTTAAACATTTACCATTTAAAAAACTTTGCGAAAGCTTGCTTTGTCGATGTTACAAAAGTATAAAAATTTTTAATGACTGAGCGGCTGAACGTAAAAAGTGGATAAAAATATTCTGTTTTTAAAAGTGAGAAATTCTCAGAGAAAAACGGAATTAATTTTGTCCCATTTTTAGTCGGAAGAATTTTTATTCCACTTTTAATATTTTTATCCACTTTTTTCTTTCAGCCGCTCAACTATAAAAAATAAAGTAATGTATAAAAATAGTGTATAATAATCAACTGTATAAAATGTATAATATTATATATTAAATATATAGAATAATACAAATGTATAATAAGCAAATTATGCAAATAATTTTTATTCACCTTTCCTTCATTTTTATTGATTATTATAACTATTATATGACACGAATATTATTTTTCATTTTGATTATGCATCACTCTGTTGCTTGGAAAAATAGACATAAAAATAATACAGGGTTGCGACAAGGGATTTGTATAATATTTAAAAGATTTAGAGGAATTTTTAAGGACTTCATGAAATTTTATGAGATTTTTAAGAAAGTTCAAAAATTATTGATATTTTTATAAAACATTGTGATTTGACATATTATCTTCTTAAAAAATGAAAAAGTCCTCCGTGCCGGGTTAATTTTAAGCGGAATTTTGATAGCTTTTAACTTAATTGAAAGAAGAAATGTAATATTAATTAAATTTAAGAGAAGGTAAACGATAATTGTAAATAGATTTTGGTTTCATATTTCTGACGGGCAGCGTATATGGCTAAGGTTTATATGGCTATATTAATAGTCCTGATTGATCGGATTTATTCTGATCGAAAATTCCGATTCACTCGGATTGACCGGATTTATTGGGATTGAAAGTTCGGATTATTTTTGATTAATTCGGATTGACGGATTCATTCGGATTAAAAGTTCGGATTGTTTTTGAATGGGTTTCGAATTAATACGGATTAAAAACTTCCTTCGAATTATTAGATCGGAATGAATTGAATGAGCAAAAATTTGATACAATTTCACAGCTAGTTTCAATATTTCTCCCATTAGATTATATATATATACCTACCTTAGTTTCATTCCTATCTAATCCGAATGAAGTTTTCAATCTGAATTAATCCGAAGTCCATTCGAAACCAATCCGAACCTTTAATCCGAATGAATCCACCAATCCAAATTATTCAGAATTAATCCGAACTTTCAACTAGAATAAATCCGAATGAATTCGAACAATCCGATTAATTTGGACTTTCAATCTGAATTAATCGAGTCTATGCGAAGCTGAAAAGGTTATTTCTAGACTTGGATAAATTATTTAGATAACTTAATTTAAGTACTAATTCTTTGTAAACTTCTTCTATTTTATGTCCCTTTCATCATCGAGTTATGTATCACCGTAAAGATGATACATCATTTATTTGGATTTATTGAGGCTAAATATTATTTTGGAATTATGGCAAATGTTTGAAGATTCGCGCCCCTTTACTACTCTGATGAGACGATCTGAGGATAAGGAAGATTTCTTCTATAGTTACATCCCACGCGTCATTGAGCAATTTCTAAACAGCCCCCTGATGTCTTTGCCCTGACTCTTCTATCCGGTCCATGATATAAAAATGTCATGAGAGTTGAAAAACGCCTAGGGTGACGCTGATTGTTCAGTGGGCCGATTAAATCAAAAAATGCATGGGAAAAGACTTTAAAATTCAATTTTCTTCTAATAAAAACCATTTTATCGTATTTTCATCTACGAACTATTAATCAAGAAACTTTTAAATATTTTTTAAAGTAATACTTACTCCTTAAAAAGGTGCAGTGCTCGATTTTTTGGCGAAAATTCGCTTTGATTTTAGGCGGGAATTTCAAATCGAAATTCTGTTTTCACCATTTAAATATTGATATTAATATTTAATTTTCATTGTTAAATAAAGATATTACTTTAATATTTTAACATTATTAATAATTATTATTAATAAAATAAAATTTTTTTAAATTAAGAAAAATTTGTTTTTAAACTACATAGTAATAATAAAAGAACTGAATATAAAATTAGATATTCTCCATGGAATGATATAATTTTAATAATATTTCATTTTATACGCAGTTCTCGTATTGTTTATCTTCTACTTCAAGAAAATATTTTTCTTAATCTTTGAAGATTTTAATTTATTATTAATAATTAATAATAATATTGCAATATTAACGTACTATTTTTATTTAACAATGAAAATAAATGTTAATATCAATATTTAAAGTGGGGAAACAGAATTTCGATTTGAAATTCCCGCCTAAAATCAAAGCGAATTTTCGTTAAAAACTTGAGCACTGCATCATTTTCGGGAGTAAATATTGCTTTAAAAGATATTTAAAAGTTTCCTGATTAATATTTCAGGAAAGAAAATACGATAAAATGGTTTTTATTAGAAGAAAATTTAATTTTCACGTCTTTTCCCATGCATTTTTTGACTTAATAGGGAAACTGAACAGCTAGCGCCACGGTGGCCAGTATTCAACATTCAGGACATTTTCAACTCAGAGTGTCCGGGGGCTGCGAAAAATAAACATCTCTAATTTAGTCCTCCCAAAATTTAGTTTATTCATTTAGTCTCCATAAAGATTCCTCCGAAATATTAATCTTCGATTATTTAAGAATTATTTCTGGTAAGATTTTTTTTGTTTATTTCATTTAAGAAATTCAGATATTTTGTGTTCTTGTGTGACTTTGTGTTTTATTGGAGTAGCATCATTAATTTTAGTATTTTCTTGTATCGATTGGCCAAGAAAGCCTTGATAATTTAAGATTTATAATTAGTTGGTCAAGAAAGCCCTAACTAACTAAATTCATAATTCGAGTCAATTCTGAATTTCTCAATTGGATTCTTATTCCTATTCATATAATTTGATTTTGTCTGTGTAATTTGGAATTGTACCAAATCTGAAATAATTATGACGAAAGGTCATTTATTTATTTAATGATTAAAGGTTAAGCTTTTTGTATTATTGTTATGTTCCATAAATCTTCGATTTTCCAAAATGTGCTTATTTTAACATATAAATATATTATATATGTATTATATATAAATATATAATGTATTATAATATATTATAAATATTATATAAATATTATATATATAATATATAAATATATTATATATATTATATTATATGTATTATATATAATATTATATAAATATATTATTATTTATATTTAAAATATAAATAAATTATGTAATTATTCTATGATTTATTAAGTAATTTAGATCAAATGTTGAATTGAAGTTTAAGTTAAATTTTATCGCTAAAAATGAACTTTAGATAAAATCCGTCAATTATCTATAATAATTAGATAATATTCTTTCGTAACATCTAAAATTACAGATCAATTTGATAATCTAGATTCAAAAATGAGTAAATATTGTTAAAACAATATAATTTAAAGATACTCTTGAATAATCTAATCCATGTGAATACCTCAAACTTCAAAATTGTTTGAATAAATTCAAGTTTTGTAATTAAAGTTATTATTTCATTTTAAAGTAATTTGAGATTAGATAATCTTTTCAGAATAGTATCCTCCCCTCTACCATTATCTAGAATATGGGGCTGAGCTAAGCAAACTAATTCGGAAGAATTCAAATGTTCTTATTTTATCATGATTTAAGTTAATTAAATTTGAGTTGACCAAAAGGTCTGGCGCCCATCATTTTATTAAGATAAAGATAGTAAATTCTTCCAAGATAACCTAACTATATATAATATTATTTATAAAATAATAGGTAGGGTTATAGTAAATGTTTTTCTAATAAGATTATTATATCTTATGTTTCAGAAAATTTTGAGAATGGAGATGGAGCGTCTAAAAAATACTTTCCCTAAATGGAAAAGAATCCTCTGCGAAAGTGATAATAATGTGGTGAATCACCTTCTCTACAGATACATTTTTGTTGGCGATGACGGTGATAAAAAAGAATTGGAGGCCTTGATTTACCGAAATAGCCCAGTTCTCTCATTTGTATCTGATTCGTCAGAAACCTTTCTTCATTTACTATGTTATCAATGTATACCTAATATTAATATAGCTCAGCGTCTAATTGACTTCGGTATAAATATCGATAAACAAGATAAACATGGTAACACTCCCTTACATACTGCGATACGGAAGAGCGAAAATTTATTCAGACACAATAATATTGTAAGGGTATTGCTAAAAAACGGGGCAAATCGAGACATTACAAACAGCAATGGCTTAACGCCACTACAACTGGCTCTGTTCAAAAGAAATTTAGATGCGGCTGAAGAATTTTTAACGGAAGAAGACAAACTTCCCAATTCGAGGGACGTTGATAGAATCGAAAGATGCCGGCATCTTGTAAAATGCCTTGTGCGGGAAAGAAATCATTGTAATATCATTGGTTCAAATTATTCTGTCCTCTTGCACTTTGCTTTGGATGAAAATGACGAAGAATCATTTGAATTCGTTGTGAACAACAGTAAATTTAATCTCAATGCAGTGCATGATAAGTGCATGCTATTGAATTTAGTTATAAATAGAGGTACATTAGGAATGATTGCATCGTTGGCTAATGCAGGTGCTGATCTCAATGTCAATTTTTTTAGCAGTGGAGCAACTCCACTCATTGAAGCAATCCGTAGTTCTCGAACAGAGGTCGCTAATTTTTTGTTAGACTGCGGAGTTTCCGTAAATAAAACAGAAGACAATGTTCCTCTTCATTGTGCTATCGGTATGCAAAATTTCGAAATAGTTGAAAGACTTCTGAAGATGGGGGCAGATGTAAATGCACTTGTCCAAGACCGTTTTCCACTTCTACTCGCTTGTGATAACAGCGTATATTCATCACGTGGACTCTATCACAGTTACCGTCATAATTCATCTTTAAATGTGAAGATAGTAGAGGTTTTGCTGGATCATGGAGCCAACATAGAAGCGAAAAGTCTATTAAATAGGAATGCATTAGATCAAGCTTGTAAAACTGGAGAATTAGATATAGTAAAACTTCTTTTAAGCCGTGGTGCTAAGATTGATCAGGGAGAAGACTCCACTCTGCTTCATGCGGTTAGAGGAGAAGATCCAGCTGTAGTGAAATTCATCTTGGATCAAGGTGCTAATGTCGATTACAGATGTGCATCTGAAAAAATGATGCAGTTTCCTATTATTCCCGGCAGTCTACCTCGAATAACACCTTTGGAATGTGCACTTAAGTTCATAAGGACGGATTCTACTTGTAAGAAGATTGTTGAGACTTTGGTGGAACATTTTCGTTTGAATCTTAATAATGTTTTGGATTCAGTGCGAATGGAAACACCACTTCATATAGCCTGTAAGATTCGTAGGGACCATTATAAGTGGGATCCAGTTGTTGAACGTCCAATCAAAGCAGAAACATTACAATTTTTGTTATGGGAATGCAATGCTAATGTTAATGCTGTTGATAGTAAGGAATTGGTACCTCTTGATAACGCTCTTCTTTATTGTAACCAAAAATATAATGAGGATGATTTCTTTGGTTTCAATCAAGACTTAGTGACTCTAATTGCTTTTATTGCTAAAATGTTAGAAGCAGGAGAGTACGTGATTGCAAAAAATAAAATTTTATTGTTGGAACATGAGTTTGCTAATCCAATTTATCAGAAATGCTTGAACGAGCTCAGTCTGATGAAGGAAAATATTTGCAAGTCACGAACATTTTCTTTTTTTAACATCTTGTCTATTGATATTGATAAGTTGAGTAGGGTTTTGAAAAATAAGGACTTAGTTCAGGTTTTGAATGACGGCCAATATAAGAAGAACTTCCCAATATATGCAGAATATTTAGAATATCGTATTCGGCAAGCTACGTTTCGTCAACCATATGTTCATCTGACAATTAATCTTTTCCATAAACATGTATATAAGAATATTTCAGTTGAAAATGTGTTGTACATTTTAAAATTTTTACACGTGTACCATTTAAAAAACTTTGCGAAAGCTTGCTTTGTTGATGTTTAAAAAATATAAAAATGTATAATGTATAATTTATATAATGTATATATATTAAATATGTATAATAATATAAATGTATAATAAGCAAATTATGGAAATAATGTTTATCCATCTTTCCTTCATTTTTATTGATTATTATAATTATTATATTACATGAACATTATTTTTCAATTTGATTATACATCACCTTGGTGCTTGTAAAAATAGACATAAAAATAATACAGGGTTGCGACAAGGGATTTATATAATATTTAAAAGATTTAGAGGAATTTTTAAGGACTCCATGAAATTTTGTGAGATTTTTAAAAAAGTTTGGGTAATTTAAAGAATTTTTAAACTTCCTTGTGGAAATTTAAAGGATTTTAAACGGCTTGTAAGAAATTTAAGAAATATTGATTTTTTAAAATGATTTGAAGGGATTTTGATAATCTTGATGGAATTTTAAAGGATTTCATGAGATTTTTATGATTCTTTAAACATTTTTTGGAAATTCAAGGAATTTCAATAATTTTTCAAAAATTTTACGAGATTTGTGTACGTATTTTAAGGGTTTTTAAAGTTTTTCCTGGAATTGTAAGGAATTTTAAGAAACTTGTTAAAATTTAAAGAAATTTTGACATTTTTAAAATGATTTCAAGAAATTTGGAATTTTAACAGTTTTAAAAGAATTTATCAGATTTTAAGTGGAATTTTAAGAAAAAAGATGTTTCTTGGAATTTCATAAAGTTTTTTCGAATTTTAATATCATTAGGGATTTAAATAGTTTTTTAATAATTTTAAGAGATTTTGAAGCACTTTGCGGTATTAAAGGTTCTCGTGAAATTTAAAATTATTTTAAGAGATTTTAAAAAAATTTTGTTGAATTTTGACGGATTACATGAAATTTTAAGAGACTTTAAAGAAATTTTAGGGAATTCAAAAGATTTTAAGTAATTTTAATGTTCCGCACTGAATTTTAAAAAATTACACGAGTTTTTTATGACTTCTAAATGATTTTGGGGAATTTGAAGACATTTCAAGAGATTTTCAAAAAATTTTTTATTTCTTTACGTATTAAATGATTTTAAAGTTTTTCGTGAAATTGTAAAGGATTTTAAGAAACTCGTAGAAATTTTAAGAAACTCGTAGAAATTTTAAGAAATTTTGACATTTTTATAATGATTTCAAGAAATTGTAATATGCCTAACAAAATTTCTACGATTTTGAAACAAAAATTACGTCTGTTCACTTATAGGGATTTTGTTATAAAAAAAATTAACTTTCTTTTAAAATTAGTTTTAAAAAAATGTACAACGAATTGTCTTTGCCTCTTTGGGGTCGTGTACTTGTACTTCGCTTTTCATTTTTGTTTTTTTTTATTTTTTAATGCTTTTTTGTAGTTCGAGTGCAAGGAAGGTGAGTTAAATGATTAACCTTGACCCGATAGGGTCAAATGGACCGCAGACTCAGATTCAGCAACCCCCAAAACGTGAGGAATAGTAGTCATTTCTGATAAAACATTTCTTTTGTCGATTTGACCTTCAATTCACCTTGATCATGGCGTGGTTGGGTTAATCGAACACCGGATTCGGATTGAGCAAGCCCAAAAACATGAGAAATAGTAGTAATTTCTGTAAAAAAGATGTTTTTGTCAATTTGACCTTCAGTTGACCTTGATTATGACGTTGTTGGGTTAATCGGACACCAGATTCGAATTTAGCGACCCCAAAAACGTGAGGAATAGTACTAATTTCTCTTCGAAAAATTTTTTGTCAATTTGGCCTTCAGTTGACCTTAATTATGAAGTGTTTGGGTTAATCGAACACCGGATTCGAATTAAGTGACACCAAAAACGTGAGGAATAGTAGTCATTTCTGTTAAAAAGATCATTTTGTCAATTTGACCTTCAATTGACCTTGATTATGACGTGGTTGGGTTAATCGAACACCGGATTCGGATTGAGCGGCCGCAAAAACGTGAGGAATAGTAGTCATTTATGTTAAATATTTTTTTGTCGATTTGACTTTTAATTGACCTTGCTTATGAAGTGGTTGGGTTAATCAGACACCGGATTCGGATTGAGCGACCCCAAAAACGTGACGAATAGTACTAATTTCTCTTAAAAAGATTTTTTTGTCAATTTGACCTTCAATTGACCTTGATTATGACATGTTGGGGTTAATCTGATACCGGATTCGGACTCAGCATGCCGAAAAAAATAAGGATATATGTATCACCTTTTTGCAACAAGCACTTTTCTTTTTTTTTTGTATGCCTGTGTCATTTTTCATAATTGAAGAATTCTTATTTAGCTTTCATATTTAAGTAGAATGTTAATTACCATTTATTTCAAAACTTCGTGCCTTAAAGACAGAAAAATAAATAAGACAATTTCTTAAGTTTGATAAATCATTTCAGTAAGTTTAATTTTTGTACAGTAATTTATATAGAATATTTTTAGAATATTTTTACATAGTATTAAGAGCTTATTAATGGGGTCTTCTATTCTGACCAGAGTATGAAAGTCGATCATGGCCTATTACGGTAGTTCTGTCGCCTTGTTGTACATGTGCAACTCCATTAACAGTATATTGTACTCTAATCGGTGCAGTTCCTAGTGATGTGTAAGAAAAACCATTTCCTAAGATTATTTTAGTACCATGTGTTATATGTTCAAAATTTTCATTTGGAAACAAACGCCTTTGTAATGTAATAATATGATGACCCTGGCGTACTACTGCATCTCCAGAATTGAGATTATACTGTACATTAATCATCTCAGTTCCTCGTGATGTATACATTTGACCATTAGATAAACGTATGTTACGACCAGGTGGTATATTTTCAAAAGTTTCAAATTCTGGTAGCTCACGATGAACGAGTTGGACACTAAGTTCTGTAAAAAATTGAGATTTATGAATTTATTTTATATTGGAAAATAGAATATACAATAATGCAATAATATTACATAATATATTACACTAACAGAAAACATTATTTTATTTATTTTTTTTAAGAACCACTTTTTTAGAAAGGAATTTCTAGAGGTTTCTAGAAATTTTAAGGGAATATATTTGACGATTTTTAAGTGACTCTTACGAAATTCAAAAGAGGTTTAGGATTTTAAAAAGATTTCGTAGAATTTTAAGAGATTTTAGGATATTTTATAAAATTTTAAAGGAATTTATGCAATTTTAAGAGGAAAATTCTTAGCGATTTTAAGAGGGGTTCTAAATGTTTTGAAATTTGGAGACATTTTAAAAGGAGACATTTCGAAAGGTTTGTAAGAGTTTTATGGGGTTTTAAGGAATTTTAAATGTTATCCTGGAATTCCAAGGAATTTTAAGATATTTTAAAAGATTTCGAAGAATTGCGAGGGATTTTATGGAATTTTATGAGATTTCTAATAATTTTAAGTAATTTCAAGAGATTTTTCTGATCTTTAAAAGATTTTGTGAGAATTTTAAAGGATTTCATGGAATTTGATCAGATTTCTAATGGCTTTAATGAATTTTAAAGATATAAAAGGATTTTAAATGTTACCGTACAATTTTAAGAATTGAAAAAAATTTTTAGGAAATTTTAAGGAGAAATTTCAAAAGATTTTTACGATTTTTAAAAGATTTAGTAGAATTTAAAAGGATTTCAAAGTCTGTACATTTTTTAAGAGCTTTAAAGAAATTAGTCAATTTTTGAAAGATATTGTGGAATTTTTATGGGATTTCTAATTATTTGAAAAGATTTCAAGAGATTTTTCAAATTGTTAAAAAATTTTGTAGAATTGTTAAGTATTTCATGGAATTAGGTGAGATTTCTAATAATTTATAGGGATTTTAAGGGTTAAGGAATTTAAAGACGTTTCTATTGATTTTCAGAGTTTTTCATGAAATTTTAAGGAATTTCGAAAAGTTTTTAAGAGTTTTATGGGGTTTTAAGGAATTTTAAATGTTATCCTGAAATTTCAAGGAAGTTTAAGATATTTTAAAAGATTTCTAAGAATTTCGAGGGATTTTATGTAATTTTATAAGATTTCTAATAATTTTAAGTAATTTCAAGAGATCTTTTTAATTTTTAAACGATTTTGTAGAATTGTTAAGAAAATTAAAAAAATTTGACGAGAATTTCATGGAACTTCACGAGATGTCTACGAATTTTTAGAGATTTTCGTGAATTTTTACGTGGATTTCAAAATATTTACAATTATTTCGTAGAATTTTAAGGGAATTTAGGATATTTCGTGAAATCCAAAGAATTTATCTAATTTTAAGAGATTTTTAAGAATTCTAAGGGATTTTAAGGGATTCTAAATGTTTTGAAATTTTGAGAAATTTTAAGAGGTTTCTATGAATTTAAAAGAGATTTAAACGAATTTAAGCGATTTCTAAGGTTTTCGTGAAATTTTAAGGAATTTCGAAAAGTTTTTAAGAGTTTTATGGAATTCCAAGGAAGTTTAAGATATTTTAGGAGATTTCTAAGAATTTCGAGGGATTTTATGGCATCTTATGACATTTATACATTTTTGAAGGGCTTTCAAGAAGTTTGTCGATTTTTAAAAGATAATGTGTAATTTTTATGAATTTGATGGATTTTTATGAGATTTATAATAATTTTATGTGATTTCAAGAGATTTTTCTGATTTTTAAAAGATTTTGTAAAAATTTTAAAAGATTTCATGGAATTTAATAAAATTTCTAATAGTTTTAACGGATTTTAAAGTTATAAAAGGATTTTAAATGTTACCGAACAATTTTAAGATATTTTAATGTATATCAGAGAATTTTATGAAGAGATTTTGCAAGATTTTTACGATTTTTAAAAGATTTAGTATAATTCAAAAGGATTTCAAAGGCTGTACATTTTTAAGGGCTTAGAAGAAATTTGTCGATTTTTGAAAGATAATGTGAAGTTTTTATGGATTTGATGGATTTTTATGAGTTTTCTAATAATTTTCAAAGATTAAAATTTCTTTTTATAATTTTTTTAAAAAGATTTTGTAGAATTTTTATGGATTTGATGGATTTTTATGAGTTGTCTAATAATTTATAATTATGTTGTCTTATAATTTTCAAAGATTTAAAAAGTTTTTTCTAATTTTTTTTAAAAGATTTTGTAGGATTGTTATAAGTATTTCATGGAATTTGTAGACGACTGAAAATTCCCGAAAAATAAAATTCCCGACACTAGAAAATTTCCGACAGTTTATAAAATTCCTGAAATTAAAAATTCTCGACACTGGAAAATTCCCGAAAAAAATTATTTTAATAAATAAATAAATAATTTAAATAATAATTTTTAGAAATTGTTTTTATTATTCTGTATTTCTAAAAATATTTTTCAATAATTTTTAGAGGTCACTCAAGAATAATAAAAACAATTTTTAAAAATTATTATTTAAATTATTTATTTATTTATTAAAATAATTTTTTTCGGGAATTTTACAGAGTTGGGAATTTTATATTATTGTCAATTTTCCGTCGGGAATTTTCCAGTGTCGGGAAGTTTTAATTTCGGGAATTTTATAAAATGTCGGAAATTTTCTAGTGTCGGGAATTTGATATTGTCGGCAATTTTATAATGTCGGGAATTTTATTTTTCGGTAATTATTTATTAGGGAATTTTGCGGTGTCGCGAATTTTATATTTTTCGGTCATTTTCAGTCGTCCCGAATTTGACGATATTTCTAATGATTTTGAAGTATTTTAAATACTAAGAAATTTCAAGAGGTTTCTACAAATTTTTAGAGATTTTCATGAAATTGGAGTTCTGTTTTTAGTCCAATCTACGGCAGAATAGCTGCACTTGGGTTCGATGTTGTTGTTAGTAAATCTGACCTGCGGAAAAGTGTTAGACCCAACAGACAATATAAGATTTTCCCTGGCCTAGAGAGCTTTGGAATGTTCTGTTCGTCAGGTGGAACAAAATTGTATAGAAATTTACCTGGAATTTTGCCAGAGTGATGGGTAAACGTATTCGAAAGTAAAAATTTTCGTTTGGCGGTTCATATATACATATAAGTCTTTATAACAAGATTTTCACGAATTTTAAGCGATTTCGAAGTTTTTCGTGAAATTTTGTAAAAAGGTTTCTGGGATTTTAAATCTTGTCATAGAATTTCCAAATTTCGAAAGGTTTCTGATATAATTTTAAAGGATTTTATGTACTGTAAATTTTATCTTTAAGGCCATGTAAGACTTACCCGATCCCTACCTTACCGACATTTTTTTCTCTGCAACGACACTTCTACATTTATTGAGATATCAAATTGAAAATTTCTAAAATCGAAGAAAATATGCTAAGGTACGTTTATCTGCCTAAATATTTACATTTATAAAAAAAAATTTTTTTCGAAAAATTTTTTTTTATTTTTACAAAAATTTAAGACCAGATAAATATAACTTAGTATATTTTCTTTAATTTTAGAAATTTTCAATTTGATATTTCAATAAATGTACAAGTAAGGTTGCAGAGAAAAAAATGTCGGTAAGGTAAGGATCGGGTAAGTCTCACATGGCCTTAAGGGTTTTATTAAATTTTATGAGATACCCCCACCCCGAAATTTCAGAAAGTTCAGTTTTTTGTAAATTTTTACTTAAAAGTATATGTATAAACAATTATCGATATTCGATGATATTACTTTTGAATCTGTGGGTCCCCCCCCCTGATACAAAATCCTGGGTACGGGCCTGATTTTAAGGGATTTGAAATGATAAGGAATTTCAAGAGATATCTTGGAATTTTTAGAGATTTTAAAGATTTTCTATGTAGATTTTTAGATATTAATGATTTTGAAGGTTTTTGTGAATTTTTAAGGGATTTGTAGAGTTTTTTCTAATTTTTAAAAGATTTTGTAAAATTTTTGAGGATTTTATGGAATTTGACGAGATTTCTAATACAGTTAATGGATTTTAAAAGATGTAAAGGGATTTTAAATGTAATAATAATAATTGATCAGATTTAAATCGAATTTCAAAAGGAATTAAATATTAAAAATTTTTTTATTTTAATTTGAAATTTTACTTAAAATATTTTATGAGATTTAAAGGATTATAAAATTTATCACGGAATTTTATTGAAGGATTTCAAAAGATTTTTATGATTTTTAAAAGATTTTGTAGAATTTACAAGGATTTCGATGATTTTCGTAAAACTTTTAAGGGTTTTCAAGAGATTTTTTGAAGTTTTAAAAGAATTTGTAAAATTTTTAAGGATTGCATTCAAAAGCCAATCAGGTTTACAACAACAATGTATTCGAGATTTTGAAGACATTTCGTTAGGATAATATAATAATAATATGCATAATATACAATAATAATTTTCATTTAATTGAAAATTAACTAACCGAGCATCTGTTTGGCATAAATTTTATTTATTCAAATTTTCAGTTGACATAAGTTGTATTTTTCCTAACTTCCATTTATCATAATTTCTATTTTACCAAATTGTCATTTAGCAAAATTTTCATACATACAGGGTGTCACAAAAGTTCCGGGACGGCTGAATATTTCCTCAAGTACAATATTTTTCAGGGAGGTAAAAGTCATTTCTGAAATAACTTTCAACGAGGAATTCAATGGTGACCTTCACTTTGACCTTGAATATGACCTTCAAGGTTTTTTCTAGGTCAATCTTATTTTTTTAAATAGAAATTCGATGTTTTACATCGGAAATCGATAGAGCGGAAAATTTTACGATCAAATATGTAACAATTCAAAGATACATTGTAAATATTGAAGGTCAATCAAAGGTCATTTGAACTGCGACAAGTCTCCCAAACGACACGTCTTCTCCAATAAAAGGGGGAGGGTCTCTAAGGTATGTTTTTGGCCCACTTTAGATTTGGCTCAAAAAATTCGAAAAAATTCATATAGTATCTACAATAAGAAGTCAATTCCACCCTAAACGAACACCCCTCACCTACCATTCAGCCTGAGCATCCCTTAAAAAATGAAAACTTCACCGCTTCTGTGCAGTATTTTTGGGAAAAATCCCCAATTAAAAGAAATCAGGAAAAATACATATATAGGTTTTTTGGGACGTTGAATTCGGATCCGAGATCTGTTGACCTCCAGCATATCAAATTCAAAGTCATTTGAAGGTCAAACTGCAAAAAATCCGATAAAAAAATCCAGAGAAATACATACTTAGGTTTTTGGGGTCGCTGATTTCGAATACGAGGTCCGTTGATCTCCAGCATATCAGATTCAAGGTCATTTGAAGGTCAAACTGCAAAAAATCCGATTAAAAAATCCAGAGAAATACATACATAGGTTTTTAGAGTCGCTGATTTCGAATCCGAGGTCTGTTGATCTCCAGAATATCAGATTCAAGGTCATTTGAAGGTCAAATTGCAAAAAATCCGATTAAAAAATCCAGACAAATAATGGGGGGTGAGGGTTGTCCGTTTAGGGAGAAATTGACTTCTTATTGTTAGTAGATACTGTATGGATTTTTTCGAATTTTTTGGGCCAAAAACCTGCCTTACAATTAGAGACTCTCCCCCTTTTCTAAGTGTAAAATTTCCCGCTCTATTGATTTTTTATTTAAAAAGAGGTTTTAACCATAATTATTAATATTAAATATTAAATATTAATATTAAACATAATTGACATTGGATTAACCTTGAAGGTCATCGTCTATATCAACGTAGAGATCACCATTGAATTCCTGGTTGAGTTACTTCAAAAATGACCTTAACCTCCCTGAAATCCTTGTGAGGTTCAAATGACCTCTGATTGACCTTCAATATTTACAATATACCTTTGACTTTGGTAATATTTGGTCGTAAAATTTCCCACTCTATCGATTTCCGATGAAAAACAGCGGGTTTCTATTTAAAAAAATAAAATTGACCTTGAAAAACCGTGAAGGTCATCATGAATGTCAACATAGAGATCACCATTGAATTCCTAATTGAAAGTTACTTCAAGAATGACCTTAAGATCCCTGAAAACCATGTTAAGTTCAAATGACCTTTGATTGACCTTCAATATTTACAATATACCTGTAACTATGGAACATATTTGGTCATAGAATTTCCCGCTCTATCGATTTCCGATGTAAAACAGCGGGTTTCTTTTTAAAAAAATATAATTGACCTTGAAAAAACCTTGAAGGTCATCGTCAATATCAACGTAGAAATCATCATTGAAGTCCTGGTTGAAAGTTACTTCAAGATTAACCTTAACCTCCCTGATAACCTTGTTAAGTTCAAATGACCTTTGATTGACCTACAATATTTACAATGTACTTTTGACTTGGGTACGTACTTGAACGTAGAATTTCACGCTTTATCGATTGCCGATATAAAAAAGGGGGTTTCCATTTTTAAAAAATTGACCTTGTAAAAACTTTGAAGGTCATCTTCAAGGTTAAAATGAAGGTCAAGAATGAATTCCTCGTTGAAAGTTTCTTCAGGAGTGACCTTTACCTCCCGGAAAAATATTTTATCTGAGGAAATATCCAGCCGTCCTGGAACTTTTGTGACACCCTGTGTGTGCAAGTTACATGAGTTTACGAAAGTACAAGTAAGAAATATTTGTAGAAAACATATGATTTATAACTTGAAATTTGTTTTTAAAAGTTTATCAAAAACAGTAAAAAGTAGAGTTGAACCTACGTTATTTATTTTAATTTTTTAAAAATGGTTTTGGAAACGATTTTTATACACGCAAGAAAGGTAGCAACCCTATTTTTACAACGAAAATGTTTTTCGTGAGATATATTTTTATTTTATAAAAAAATAATCTTTTTAAAACATCCTATATAATTATGTAACATTTATTTGAATATTAATAATATCTCAAATTATACTTACGAATCGAACTAAAAAAAATCACGAATGTTAGAAGTAGAGTGCCAATTACGGACTTCATTTTTTTTTAAAACTGAAAACTGATTTTCAGGCTTCTACTATGTTGACTCATAAATGTTCTAAATTACTCACAGCCACAGCTTTATATACTAATAATGGGTTTACTTAACACAGAACATCTCAAATATCATATACCTTGTAAGTTTTGTAAGTTTTTTATCTTATAAGTTTGATTTATTGCTCATTACAGGAAGTGTAAGAATTATATTATATGATATTTGGTAATATACGTTGATAATAATATTGTGAAAATTGCTTCATTGAGTTCATTTTTTGTATACACAAATTTAATAGGAATAAAAATCCGTACATTCTCATCACACATTGCGCTTATCTAAACCTCGCGCTTCGTGCTCGACTCTGTTTAATAATATTTTTCACGATGAAAACGAAAACTACTTATCCTGTCAAAAAATGGTGAAGGGAAAATTTGTAGATTTTTTTAAAACCAATAATTATGTTTCTTATTCTTTTCGATTTTTCAAGAAAATTTAAAAAGTTACGCTAATCCTGTGGAGCATTTAAAAAACATTTTTAATCTATTTACTTTTTTTCATATTGGGCTTTTTTTGGCTTAAAATTTTAATTTTCGTTTATTTTTTTTTTAATTTGTAAAATATTATGTCTATAATGTAGAGGAGACCGGGGCTATTCGGGACACGAGGCTATTAGGGACACGGGGCTATTCGGGACACGGGGCTATTCGAGACACGGGGATATTCGAGACACGGGGATATTCGGGACACGGGGCTATTTGGGACACGGGGCTATTTGGGACACGGGGCTATTAGGGACAATATGGATAACTTATAATTAATACTTTTAATACTTTTTGATTTGCGATCACTAAAAAGTCATAACATGATAAGTTTTTTTTTGTTTCGTTTTGTGAAAGGATTTGAAATCACAGTGCTAATCAAATTTCGTTTATGGGCGTGATTGGTATAAAGAGTAAATGTTTGAAAATCCCTCCGGGGCTTTTTGGGACGCACGAGGCCGGGGCTATTCGGGACACACTGATTTTTACGGAGAACTCACTTTTAGCTGTCACTCGTCAAATGAATGTTCGATCATGAAAAAAATTTTTGAGAAACAATAATTGGCTCAACGCAAAATAGCAAAATCAAAACCAAAAGCTTCGATGGAAATTGAAAATCTTACAAGGTAAAGAAGACGATCAAGAGAGAAGATCAACATTTCATCACTGACTCGAGTGAATAGGATTGTTTAACTAGGATTCTATATAAATGTAAACTGTTTTAATTCAAAATAAACAATTAAGCAGCGTTAAAAAACTATTTCCTAATTTTTCTCAAATTTTTTGCATGCTTTTGTGCGAAGTGTCCCTAATTGCCTCGGAATTGGGGCTATTAGGGACACATGACACTTACTGAATTTTCACTAGATTTTATAATTGTCAGAGGCGCGAAATTCAAATTATAACAGTTATAAAAATTATAAAAATTATAAAATTAGTGATTAAATTAAATTAATTATTAATTAATATAATAATAATAGCTGGAAAAAAATTCCAACACTGTTTCGAAAATCACTGGACTTGAGACAAATTCATTAAACATAATATAATATAATATATTCTCACCTCGAATGGAATTTATTTGCATTTTTCTTCTAGATTAAATGGTGACAAAAATATTATATAGTTGCGATGGCTGTAGAAAAAAATAATCAATTTTATTACATAAATTTCATTCTAAATAAAAGCTGGTTAAATCAAGTGGATATCATGAGATTCGAATTCAAATCGCACAGGTCACATTTTGTCAACTATTGATATTAATGGCCAGTAAAATTGATAAATTGAAGAAAGAAGGTCTTTTATAAACATTTTTCTCAATATTGAACAAAGAAAAATTCTTTCCATTATAAATGTGTCAGGAGACTATAATTATAATTTTATAAAAGAAAATTTACAATATATTATAGAGAAGACTGCTACTTTTATTCAGCAAGAAAAACGAATACCAGTTTTCTATTCGTTTTGACTCAAAAATTTAAACAATTTAAAATTTGTGATTTATATCTAGAATAAATAGAAAACATGAAGTGATAACATTTTAGAGTTTTGATCATATTTATGATTAACATTAAAAGATCTTGCAATAAAACTGCTAAGTTTGTATACGTATGGAATTTTATGAGACGATTATGAAATATCAGGCTTGATAAACAAAAATTAAAATTTATCCTCGTCTTTATCTTTAAACAATGCGATCATTGAAATATTCTGAAATATAATTTTTTAATAAGGGGATATTATTATAAATTATATTATATATTATATTACTATAATATTATATATTATTATTATC
>CAJFCO010018135.1:5111-17482 GCA_904066015.1 Synergus gifuensis | reverse complement strand
GGGCCGACCGTCTATAAAATGCCCGGGCCGGTTTCACGTCCCAGTCCGGGCCTGGTGGAAAGTATGGGCAATTCTCGATGAGTGTGCAGTTGGCGTCACGAGCCGAAGGCGAGTGATGCCATCACACGAATCGGGGATTGTCTGCTTCTCACATGTCAAGTACAATACTTTTCACAGCGAGTCTAAGGCAAGTTCGATTTTCGGAATATGCTCCGATATTTGACAGGTCAGTCGTACTACTTGTTACCGGTCAAAGAATGCTGGAGAAGAAGCAGGGTTGCCAACGAAATATACCTTACATTGTTCCTTTGGCTACTTTACAACCTCTAGAGGTGTATAGTAGCATACTTTACAAACTCTAGAGATGTAATGTGAGAAGCTTAGAAATCGGTAACTTTCCAGAGTAGTCTTGGGCATAGTCGGTCGTCATTGGGAGCGCTCAATTTAGTTCACAGTCCTACGGCGAACTAGTTCACTCTTTTAGTTTTTTAGTTCGTTAGTTTTTTTTAATAGACATTCTAATGGAAAGCAAAAAGCAAGGTTAAGCTGACATGTTTACAGAGGAGTTTAGATACTACTTTTGAATTCGGGACGGAAAGGAAAAATAAATCAGTTGGTTGACTATGCAGCGCCACTACATAATAGAGCGGACGCCAAAAAAAATAAATATACACTATACTCTCATGATAGTCCCACTCGCGTTAGTCCGGCCGCTATTATATATAGTAGGTAAGGGGTCTGTGGGGCAGTAAAAGAGAACTGCGGTGGCTACTAGATATAGTAGGTAAGGGGTGCGTGGGGCAGTGAAAGAGACGTCTCGAACGCATTGTCAGCCAATTCTCCCGTGCACTCCCGTGTTAGTGCGAACCAACCGAGACCGTGACTATCATGAGAGTACAGTGTAGTACATATAAAGAACTGAGAGCGAAATCATCGACGAACTAGTTCGCATAGTTCACTAAAAGGAGCGCTCTTCGCACCTAGGTCGTTCGCGAACTACCCAAGACTATTCCAGAGTCTACCGAGGCACGGAAAATCGAACTTTCCACAGACGCGCTGTGAAAAATCATTTTACTACAGAGTTTCAAAATTTAGTGAAAGCCAAAAATTCAAATAGTTTTTTCTAACGTCTGAACAGTATGCTGAACATGTTATTGAAGTAAGTGTAAAGAGTCTGAAGTACTGTGTGACTCTAAATGTCACTCAAGTATATCATGCTGTAATAAATAACAATAAAATTCAGACTTTTATGATTAAAACAAAGCAGTGTGTTTGACGATTAAGTGCAAATGTGCACTATTTGATAATTATTACATTACTGTATGTAAATAAGTCATTCACGTGTGTAAACTGTATATACATATATTGCATACATATTGTACAACGAAAATGACATTACCCACAGGTAGTTGGCTAATGCTAGCCCTAGCCAGCTAAAGTTCGACTCTAGCCGGATAAAGTTAGGTATTGACAGCGCCGACTGACTTTATCCAAAATGACTGGCTAATTAGGCAGTCATTATTAATGCATTATTAATGCTAGCTTTAGCCGGCTAGAGCTAGAATTAGCCAGTGTCCGGACTTTAGCCGTAATATATACATATATATATATACAGAGAGAAGAGGTGGAGAAGTGGAGATTGAAAGAGATAGAAAAGTGAAGATTCGAAGAGATAGGCGTGGATTTAAAATGATTAAAAAGAAATGAAATAGACAGAAATAATGATAGAAAGAAAAAAAATGATAGAAAGAAATAGACAGGGATAGGCGAGAGATAGAAAGGGATATGATTTCTATCTCTTTACTTCCAGCAGGATATTTTTGTAATACTTGTGTAATTAAATCTAAATATGGGGCAAATTTTCTCAAGCGTACCCGCCTAACATTTTTTTGTCTTCAATCTTTTTGAAACACCACTGAGTTGTAGTCCTAGTGGACCTCTTTTAATCCCCCAAAAGAAACAACTCTAGTACAATTGGTTGTCAACATACAGGGGCACAAATTTTTGACTTTTTAACAGGCGCGCCGTTATTCAATCAATCATAACTTCTGCTAAAGTTGATCAATTTAATTTTTCTATGAGAGAATTTTAAAGGTTTTTTCATGAGCTTTCTGATACAAATAATTATTTTCCAATAAAAATAATATTTCATGCTCATTTTCCATTTTTAAACATATTTTTGCGTTTTTCTCTCAATGCGACACCTGGATTTTTTTCAAAATATTTTTTAAAAAAAGCTTGGTATTTTCCCTTCAAAATCATTGAGGTTAGAATATGGGATTAGAATTGCTATTGGGCTTAAAAATCATTCTTTCGTTCGGCTACGGCGCCGCGAGCCGCTATGTACTGTAAGCAAGCACTTCGTAGGTCTTATTGTGTCCATTAATATTACTATAATATAACTATAGTTGTTCTACATTTTTTAATATGTTTTAAAATTTTTTTTGTGGTTTAAAATTGTTCGTAATTTTTTTTTTATTTTTAATTTTTTACAGCAAAATATTTCTGAAATTCAATTAATTCGGGGTGGTTTTTGGTGTGTCCTCTCGCCTCTCACATCAATGATTGAGCAAAGTGCTTATTCTATTACTCGTACACCCTTCTCTTTTTACTTCGTAGAGTTTTTTTTAGGAAAAACGTCAAAGTGTGTATTACGAAAAGGTATATTTTCTTATTACATTTTCTATATTTTCTTCTTATGTTTTCTTTTCTCAATAATTGATGTGAGAGGCGAGGGGACTCACACCAATGTGTCCAGATCTGATACGCAGTGTTACACCTAAAACGCTCGTCCGTGAATCATACTCCCTCTCTCTTCTTCTTTAGGTGTATGTGTAACTCTGCGTATAAAATCTGGACACACTAACTCACACCAAAAATCACCCCGAATTGATTCAATTTCAGAAATATTCTGCTTTACAAAATTAAAAATAAAAAAAAAATTGAAAACAATTTTAAACCATAAAAAAAATTTTTAATCTGTGTAAAAAATTTAAAAAGATGTTAAAAAATGTAGAACAACTATAGTTATACTACAGTAATATTAATGGACACAATAAGACCAACGAAGTGCTTGCTTACAGTACATAGCGGCTCGCGGCGCCGTAACCGAGCGCAAAAATGATTTTTCAAGCCCAATAGCAATTCTAATCCCATATTCTAAAATCAATGATTTTGAAGGGAAAAATCCAAGCTTTTTTAAAAAATATTTTGAAAAAAATTCCAGGTGTCGCATTGAGAGAAAAACGCAAAAATATGTTTAAAAATGGAAAATGAGCATGAAATATTATTTTTATTGGAAAATCATTACTTTTATCGGAAAGCTCAGGAAAAAACCTTTAAAAAGCTCTCATAGAAAAATTAAATTGATCAACTTTAGCAGAAGTTATGATTGATTGAATAACGGCGCGCGAGTTAAAAAGTAAAAAATTTTAGCCCCTGTATGTTGACAACCAGTGATACTAGAGTCGTTTATTTTCGGGAATTAAAAGAGGTCCACTAGGACTAAAACTCAGTATCAAGGAAAAACAGAAATACCAATATGAATACTTTTTCCTATAAAGAGAAGAATCTTTCTTACCTTGTGGAGAGATATCAGCCCTTTTTCGGCGACGTCTCCTCGGTCTCAGACTTTCAACAGCCCGATTTTCTAATTCGCACTCTGATCCATCACACAGCTGTGCTAATTTTTTAACTTCCTCTCTTCGTTTTTTCAAAAGTTCATAAACTCTAACGAAATAGTCTTCTGCAATTTCCTGATTTGTTCTCTTTGAAAGGATCTGATTTTCCCTTTTTTTTTGTCCAATAATATCCTCGGAGAGATCATCACATGAATCACAAGACATTTCAGAAGTTTCATTCATCACAGGAGGAATTTTTCCAATTTCTCCAACTTCATCGCTTCCGTCTACAACTTTGAAAGTGTCACTTTTCTTCACCGCCGAATTTGAGCAGAGAATTTCCTTGTAGTCTCTCGAATGTTTTGGAATTGAGTTGTAACCGATATCAGGAGAAATCCAACTTGAACTCGAAGTTTCCTCCTCTCGGGAATTAGTTGCAGTTTCTGAAATGATGGAATCGTGCTGAGGTGAACTTGTTCTTTCTTGAACCAAATAATTCTCTTGCAAAGCTGTCTTTGGTCTCGAGTTTGCAATAGAAATTGGTTGATTAATATGATCAAAATTGATGGATGCCCCTTTAGCATCAGCAAAAGGATCCACACAATTCCCAATGTTTTCACAAGTCCTACAGTCACCAGGAGAACAATAATTCTTCTGTACATCCTTCCATCTCTGTTTCTTCATAAAGTCCTCCTCCTCTACATCCATTGTATCTAGTCTATCTAACTTATCTAGCCTACTATCCAATCTTTTCCATTCCGTGTATTCTATCCAAGTCTTCTCCAAATTATCCTGAGAAGGGTTCCTCTTCAAATCAAGGTTTCCAATCAGCGTGTCGCTTTTGGTTTTTCTGGAATAAACCTTCTTCCTTTCAGCATGATTCCTCTCTCTGTAGACATTTTCTGGTTCATCAGATTCTAAAAGTGTATTTGTCTGTATCCTTGAATGAAGTTTTCTTCGCAGTTCAGAGGAACCTTCCGAATTGTGCCTGCTTCCGCTTGGTTGCAGTTGACTCTCTGAAAACCGCACCATACTTACATCACTACCAACTTTCCTGATGTGATAATTCTTCTGATTGGATGAAGAATCAGAGTATCTTTTTCCCGATTGTTTTTCACCAATTCCGATTTCCGGAAAGGTTCGAGTATTTATAGGTTGAGAACGGGACCTGCAGAGTGTTTCCTCTTTCATCTTGGCTGAAATTCTATCTTGGAGATAGCCTCGAATTTTTGCTAAATCGGCTTTAGTTAACTGCTTTCCAACTTTGAAAGAATTAACTGTGGTTTGGGGAAAGGGAGTTTTGGGCACGTTTTCTTCATTTGTGGAAAAATCCCTCATGCCACTTTTATCTCTCCCATTAGGTACATCCCCTTTATCAACCGAAAAAGACCCATCATTCTGCAAACTGCTTCTCCGACTCTTCCCAATTTCAGATCTATCAGCTGTTTTCCTTGGAGCACTTCTCGTTCTTTCTCTCGACTGCCTATTTAACGAAGAATCACTCTTATTCCTCAAATAAACCCTAACCTTCTCATACCTAGCTTCTGCAATTTCACTAGGGGTCTTCCCATTTGTGCTTTGAGTTTGTAGATCATCTAAGATCTGTTGTCGAAGATAGTCACCAGTGGAGTACTTCTTGTGATCTTCTAATCTGCAAGTGACTTCTGTGGAGGAGTTTCTTTTCCTAGATTTTCTAACTTCTTTTCTCACATCTGCATCACTGCGAGACTTTCTGGGCACTCCAAATTGACCAGACTCGAATTTGGAACTAAAGCCGTCGAAGTTTCTGTTTCCTAGGGACTTGGTTCTAGTCTTGGATAGTTTTGGAGGGTCCGAGAACTCTTTGTGGGAGGATAAACCATCTCTAAATGATCCTCTCGCTCGTTGAGCTGTTCCACTTGTTGTTTCGACTAGCAGACGACCATCTTTATCTAGGAGTTGGATTACTGGAATCGTATCAGCTGATGTTGTTAACTGCCATTCCCAGTGTGAAGGTTTGTCGATTTTCAGCCTGATAACTCCATCTTTTGGGTCTTTGGAGGAAGAGTCTCCTTGGTAGGGTGTTGCTGTTACGAGGTACGTGTTCTTCATCATGATTGCTTGGAAAGGGAAAGTGTCGTGAATTAGGATTTTAAATAGTAATTAAGGTGGTAAGTTGAAATTTCGATATTGGTGGTTAATGATTTTTTCTTTGATTAAGGCTTCTGATGTTGTTTATGCATTTTTCTTCATTTTTGATGACAAGAAATTCAAGTGGAGATTCAGGATAAACTATGATTTAAAAATCATAATGTTGTTTCGGACTTTTAACTGTAATAGTTTAGGGATTCTCATGATCATTAGGGAGCAATGATTCAGAGGCTGGTATTGGTTTCAATTTCGGGTTCAGAGCTTTTGGTATTGATCACTTCTTCTGCACTGATTAGGTTTCTTGGTATCTGGAAAATGAAGCACTTTATGATCAACACTTTTGTATTTATTCTTCTTCAACAGTTTGGAATGATAGCTGCTTCTTTGGGATGTAAATTTGTTTTCGTTTGTTAAAGGAGAATAGTCACTTAGAGAACTTTTATCACTGCAAGATATAATCTTACTCCAGAAATTGCTCTTTCACTTAAGGTACTACTCACGAAAATAGCTACTCTTTACGTAAAGATATCTCCTTATTTTAGATGTGCATCATTCCGAAGATTAATTTTAATGTTTATATATTAAATGGAAGACAACTGCGTGACTAGTTTTACGCAACTATTAGAAACCTGAGGAAATGGCAGTGGTGGTAGCTTTCTCTGCTATTGAATATTTATATACTTTGAAAATTGGCTTTGAAGAATTTAACTGTCAGAAGTTCAGTTGGCAGAATAACTTTTGCAACAGGTGCTAGATATCTATCATCATATTAGCTAATGAGGTCTTAATTCCTGACATTGAACTAGTTTGGGTTATCCATTCAGTTCTTGAAGTTGTTCAAAACACATAGACCTTTGTGATTCTTCTTTTTCTTCTAGAAGATCAGCTGCTATTTCATTTAGATTTATCGAACCAGAAAATAAATTTCTATTTAGCTAGTTCACTTTCACTCAATGTTTTCGTCGCGAAGGTCAGCCTCTAATTTTTCGTGGGCGACATACTTGTGAATCCGAATATAAACGCTTGGTTTTACACTCCCAACTAGCGAGCATTATTACGGAGCTTACGTAAAGCTGCGCGGCTAGATGGATTTGGCAGCTTATCAACAAACGCTGCCACTTTTCTGATGTTTTTCCCAAACATAATTTCAAAATTAAATTGTTTTTTTCCGAATGACTTGCCAAAAAAAGTGGTTTATGAGAATGGAAGTAGGATTTAGGATTCTAAATTCGAGGATGTTAAGTCCTTTTTAGGGATATCTTATCGGTAAGTGTCGTAAGGATTTAAGTGCATTGAAAAGGAGGTGAGGTAGGTATTTTTATCGCGAAGAGTGCATTGGGGTGTCATTGAGAATTCGCTGGTTGGAAGTTCGGAGGTTAATATATTTGAAGTAATTAAAATTATTGGGCTGGAATCAATCGATCGACTTGGTGGAATTTGGTGGCGGCACTGGATTTAAGTTGACGCGATGCCGACTTCGGTTTCGGCAAGACTGAACTGGCTTGGGGCCGGAAAGACTATTGCTGCAGTGCTGGCGATGGTTGAGTAGCAGATGTGGTAGCAGGGAAGAAAACATAGAGAATGTTTGTACATCTTTGGAACTTAATTCTCTTATTTATTTTTTTTAGATAAAAACCATGAAGAAAGTTGGTTTTGTTGAAATGAAAGAAGTAGTTTTAATCATACGTTAATGCTAAATTTAATTCTCATCCAATTTTTTTAAATGGAAATTAACTTTTCTTGAGAGAGCGATGAAGTCATTGAAATTGTGACAATTTTTAGATATTATTTTTGCTATTTAAGCAAACACATTCATAATTAAAAAAGACGTCGGATAATAGAGTAAAATTGAAAATTTCACGAAACGCTAATCATTAAATAACGTGTGCTTATATTTTCTCTATTAATATATATATATATATATATATATATATATATATATATATATATATATAATTAACCGAAATTATAAAAAACAAAATTAATCTGCTAGCTATTTTAATAAAAATCTAATATTACTATCGAATTTTAAATTCGATGAATAATATGTGTAAATAAGGGTGGTTTGCAAAATAATATTTATCAAACTACCGATTTCTTTATCTAATAATTAAGAATAAACGATTAATGGCGAAAGGTATACTGAGATACATATAATCGATATAAAGATCGCTGGTCTAGTGTAGTAATGTGCTAGCCACCAACGCTGTACTGTTCTTAAAATAAATCCTGTGGCATTCGTGGGACGAACGCGGGAATGTAGGCACGTAGGGCGTGTTATGAATATATATTCTCTTTACTCAATCCACCACATACCAAGTTCCTAATGCCATAAAGATATGACTTTTCCTCAACAAAAAGCAAAAAAATGGTATAACTATATCAAAACCTCCCCCGCAAAAGAAAATAAATGAAATTTAATTCTAGTGTCATAACATCTCTTCATTATCTGTGTCAAAAGCGATAAAAATGATAAAAAGGAACTACACGGAAAAAATAAGTGTTCCAAATAATGGAAAAAGTTTGCGAAATTTTAACAAAATAGCAGTTCACTTTTGGACAGAGCTAAAATTTGTCAGAAATTGGAAGAGTTATCTTTGTAAAGTTTGATATGCAATTTTGTTAAAATATGAGATAAATTGACGAGTCATTAGAAAAATGTTTGTGAAAATTTGAGTAAAAAGGAAAAGAACTAGTGTAACAGTTATTTATCAAAGATCCGAAAGCAGTTTGTGAAATTTTAACAAAGTGTTATTCATATTTTCGTAAAGAGTGTTGCCGATTCAAAAAAAAATAGACACGTTTTTGTTTACGTGTTGAATGTGTGTGGACGTTGAGAAGGTCATACATACATATACATATACACAAGTCTTATAATGCCTAATTTTGAACACAAGTAAATACACATCATATAATATCACATATAACTATCACTAATCCATATATAACGCTATTTGCTGACACACGCTACACGCTGAGTCTACTTATTCGAATCGCTCTTATATACTAAATTCATGAACCGATCACCACTTGCGAGAAACAGATCAGTGATGGGTCGAAATTTTTCGAGGTCCCGATCCAAAGATGAGATTTTTGAAATTTATTTTGAAATTTTTGAAAATATAAAAGATAGTTATATTTATATATGGCTTTTAATAATATATTTATATATAGCTTTATATATCGCTTTGAATTAATTAAAACTCTATAAAATCATTTAAAGTTAATTTAAATTCACTAAAATCACCTAGAACCGCTTGAAAACCCCTTAAATTCTTTAATATCAATTAAAATCCCTTGCAAAACTTTTAAAAATTTAGTAATTACTTTAAAGTCTTGAAACTCGCCTAATTCTTTTGAAATTCTTTAAAAATTCTTTTAAATTACTAATTTTATCAGTATTTCATTAACAATATTTTATGAATCTTATTAGTATTTTATTTCTATTTTGTTAATAACTAACGTTATTAATATATTCTTATATTGAATGACTATTCCTCCAAGTATTCAGTTCGTCGGTTGTATGGTCACGTGGTTATACTATGGTCACTAATACTAATAAAGACAATCGGGATACCATATTCTGTCACTAACACAACCGAAAAATACGCGGAAGAGAGCTAAAGTGAGTCAGCGTAAAACACTTTGTGAAAAATTTTTAAACTTTTTGAGACTCTTTCGTTGACTAGCAGTTCACTTTTTCGTTTCTGTATTTGAGAAATTTTCTATTCCAATCAATTTAAAAAGTGGATCATTCTGTTTTTAAGAAATTGATAATTTTTTTAGACATTGTGACAAACTATGAAATAAAAATTGGAAAATTGATGTTCACATAATGAATGTCAATAATTCGTAAAATTTTTTCCAAATATTCGTAAACCTAATCCACTATTTGATAAATTTATACGAAATTTTGTTAAAATTGGGGTCTGTCCAAAAGTGAACTGCTATTTTGTTAAAATTTCGCAAACTTTTTCCATTATTTGGAACACTTATTTTTTCCGTGTACTAAGTTAAATAGATGAAATTATTTGTACAAAATTGAAGATCGATCCAAGTCTTGATTCTTTCCTATCTTCAAAATTGATGTTACCATGTATACCGAACACATTGTTGTCAAATATCTCGAAAATATCGAACGCATTTTGTTGTCGAATACCTAATTGGTTTGGAAATTATTAAACGTGATTGGTTTAATAATTGCGCCAATGTTGTGAATATATCGAATTTCACAGTACGAGACCGAACGCGCGCTTTCTGCGCGCGGGTTGACTTTACTTTTAAATGTTATATTTTATGATATTTCATATTTATTTAAAGTGTGATATTTTATAAAATACTGATATAGACATTTATAGATACATAATACAGATAAATTTATAATTTATAATATAGATAATTATCTGTATATGTTTTTTCTTTTTCTCATTGAACTTATAGAACTTTTCACACTTTTTTCTTCCTCATAGAGGAAGCTTTGTAGTGGTGATAAAATCTAGTTTCCTAAAAAAGGTTTTTTTTGACATATTTCAAGGGCAATATATCTAATATGATGTCCTGAAAAATTGTCCGGATGTGTGTGTGTGTGTATGTGTGTTACGATCCTGCAATATCTTGTAAACACATAGAGATAAATTGATGAAATTTTTCATAATTATTCCACTATATACCTAGTTGAATTTCTTATAAGGGTTTAACAAAATATTTAATTTTACAAGTTTGGTGTAGTTTTATTATATAATTTTCGTAAAATTCATTTTTTCACTATAACTTTTCAAATATTCATAATTGAAAGCTGATGTAAAGAAAATAAAGATTCCTTGTGTCGAGACGAATCGATTGACCTATATGATTAATGCATTTCATTAAAAAATAAGGATTTTATGGTTAATTGTATTTAAAAAAATTAATTTTTCGACTATAACTTCTGTAATATTCAAAATTCGAAGTTGACGTAAGCAAAATAAATGTTCCTTGAGTCGAGACGAATCGATTGGTCTATAATATTATTTCATTTCATTGAAAAATAACAAAGTTATTCTATTAAATTTTGAAAAATTTGTTTTTCAGCTATAACTTCTCTAATATTCAAAATTCGAAGCTGACGTAAGGAAAATAAAGGTTCCTCTTGTCGAGACGAATCGATTGATCTATAAGATTAATGCATTTCATTGAAAAATAAGAAAGTTGTGCTTTATTGTTATTTTCGAAAATGAAATTTTCGAATATAACTTCTCAAATAATAAAAATTTAATTTTGATGTAAAGAATAGGGCAAGTGTGGGTATTACTGCGGATGCTCTGAATATTGCGGTTCCAAAGATAAATAATGATTTAGAATGTTTTTAATGTATATAATGCTTCGAAATAATTCAGAAAATTATTATGTGATATATGTTTAATTATCATCAATAAATCAACTCCAGTTACTATGTTTTTAACTAATTTGTTGCAATTTGAATCTCGCATGCTTCCGATACTGATAGTTTTACTGCTTCGATTTGTGGGCGGGTCGTGAATACGTTCTGAAAAACTACTTCTAATTTCGTTTCGGGAAACTGAATATTTATTGCAATATTTTAAGTAATAAAGAAAATATATAATTTTTCTCAAAATGCATGCTAAAAGAGAAGAAATACGTATTTTTATATTTTTTTTACCAAATCAGTGTTTGGCACACGATTTGCCTTGTTGCATGTTCTACTGCGGCTTTCCAGGCGTTATACCATAACCTCAAAACTAATCTTACTCGCCCGTGATAATGCCTGTCAGTGTCGGAGTGTGTCTTTCACCTAAGTAATTTTTAATCACGAAGGTTTTAATCTATGTGATAAAAAATGGTGAAACCTGGAAGAAAGAAATCTATGCCAAAAAAAGTGCGAGCAACCGGGAAAAAGAAGAATGTAAGATTTCAGTATACAAGATTTGAAAAAGAACAGCAAAAACTATTAACGCAACAGCAAAGAATAAAATATCTTGAAGAAAAAAAGAAAGCCACAGAAGAATTTTGATTAAAGAAAAAAGAAGAAGCTGAGATAAAAGAAAGTATTGAATCTTTGCAAAAGAGACAAGAGGAGCTTAATTTAAAATGATATAAATTTAATAAAGCTTTGAAAACATTTGTTTATTTCGCGTTAAATACTGTAATTTTTAAAAAATGTTAATAAATTTATTAGTATATCTAAGTTATGCCTAATTTACATAATTACGAGGTTTAAATCTCCTACATTATTGGTAAATTCACTTAAAATAAAACAGCAGTATTACCAGCGTAGTAATAGGGTTACCGCAGTAGTTGACGCTCAGTAGTTCAAGCAAACCCGCAGTAATATCTAGATGGAACATTTTTTTTAGATTCGTATTTTTCACGTAAATCTAATTTCTTTTCACGTTCTAACGACTAAATTCTATTAATTAAATACAAAATATTGATTCTCGTATTAATGTGTAACTAATTTTTCATTCAAACACTTATTGCTTCCTCATAGAGGAAGCTTTGTGGTGGTGATAAAATCCAGTTTCCTAAAAAAGGTTTTTTTCAACATATTTTAATGTCAATATATCTAACACGATGGCCTGAAAAATTGTCCGGATGTGTGTGTGTGTGTGTGTGTGTGTGTGT
>CAJFCO010018132.1:41719-58538 GCA_904066015.1 Synergus gifuensis | reverse complement strand
AAGACATCATGAAATGTTGTCATGGTGCTGCTAACTTTACACACCTCTTAAATTAATTGGATTAATTCTGACGATAGATTAACGTTGTATTTGGCGATGAGTACGTTGTCCACTTTCGAGACTGAAAAGTCTCCTCGTTCCGATGAGAGAAATTATCAATTCCAACGATGATGACAAATCCAGAGATTAAATTTAAATTTAGGATTAATTAAATAAATGTTGAAGAGCGAATTAGTAAAAATATTATTTAGTGAATTTATTTTACACTGATGAAATCGATACAAGTTTCACAATTTGATATTTCGAGTTCGGTCTAACACAAAATATTCTAAGTCAAATATTTGACAAATTGGACAAACGAGACAAACTCTAGAAAAAAGATCGAAGTGAGGTCCTGAGGTCCTCGCGCATTGCTTGAGATTCCTTGCGCAGCCCTACTCTAATTATTTTATGGTTTTCCTTCCAATCAAGATTTTGTCTCCACCCACACGAGTCCCTAACATATGACCTAAGCTTAGTTCGTAGAAGCGATTTTACGAGCTAATAGAAAATTAACAGACCCGGTCCCATGATAACTTTAGATAAACAAAGTTGAAGTGCTATCGAAATTCTTTACCAAACAGTTTGACAAATCATTAAATTTATTACTTCCCTATGATTATAGTTACGTTCACTCTCACTCCATTTAAGTCATCATAAATTCTCTTTTTAATTACATTTTGAAATTAGTACAAAAAGGAATTTATTGTCAAGTTTATTTATGAAATTAGTATATTCGACTCTCATTCGTTTCAAAGCATTCATTTTCCTTATCCTATAACTCAAACTTTTATTTCTTAAACATCCTATGTAAGGCTAAACCATAATCTGGCACGAATTCTTAATATTTATAACTTATTCTATTTGCGATATTTATTATATACATCCTCTCGAGATTATCATTATAGTTTCCTGGACCTTAAATGAAATCTTTGTTAACACATAATTTATTAAACGTTTAATCAAGTTGAGTCGCCAAGAAATGTCCTCGAATTACCAATCTTTCTCTTATTTCAAGACAATTGTATTAACGATGTAAAAATTCTTATAATTTATTATTTCTCTATAAACTATTCCTCTCATTTGTCACTCTTAAAATGTCCTAAAAATCTTCGCATAATTTACAACATAAGTCCTAACTTTCAATCTAAGTTCTCAAAAGGTTTCTTGTTACTTTTAATCATCAACTCTCTCATACATTCCATTCTCACACTCTGGGTGTTCCTATTATTTAAACAAATCAAGTTCCTAAGTCTTTGTTCTTTAGCCGACTTTCATTCCAACACGTTTCATTAATATTTACAGACTAATCTTCCAAATTACTTGTTTTATACATTAGTTAGTTCATTTCCTGAATTATTATCCTAAACCTGTAAATTATAAATTTCATCTTATTCTACATATTAATTCGCTAATTTTAAATTTGTTTTTAAACTAACATCGTTCTTTGAATTCGGGTTGTTCTTAATATGTCAGTTCACCTTTTATTTTTATCTGCCAATCTCTAGTATCTGTCTCTTAATGCAAATTTTCCTCAAAGATTTAATTCACTTAATCATTTAGTGAATTTAAATTTAAATTGTACCGCGAATTCAATTGTTCAGGAGGTACTGCCTCCATATACTGGAGTAAATTTAAAGCGACAGTCGTTCCCATATTGTCAAACAACTTCTTTGGACTAATTTACGTCCGTAGATTTATATTTATTTATCTATTTATTTTTCAGTCTTTCAATGTTTGTCACTCTTATTTCTGATTTATATACTCCGTCTGTGATGAGACAAGTTCTCTGTCATGTAACTTCCGAACCGTTACAGCTGGAACTGTAAACTTTTTTTTAATTTTTTCTGCATCAAAAAGCGAAGAGAATGAGACCTGAGAGACTAAAAAATAAAATTTATTCACTTAAATATAAGGATTTTTGTAAATTCATTTTTTTTCGTGTTTTTTTTTTGGTTTTTTAAAAATATCTTAAAAACTATATGAGATATCGAAAAAACAAAAACACCAATGGATTCTGCGTTAAAAACCGCATCGAAAGCATGTATCGCTTTTCGTGAAAAAAATTGTCTCACCCTTTTATCACACGATTTGTGATTTTGCAAAAAAATTTTTAACTCAAAAAAACTCAAAAATTTGAGATGAACGAAAAAAACGGAAGTCAGATTTGGATTCAGCACAGAAAACTACCATGGAAATGATATATCTCGTCCCAACCCGACATAGGTCATATTTTGTTGTCCAGTGTAATCAATACTATCTTCGTTTTGTACATGCTTACCAAGCACGTTAATCTTAGTAGTATGATAAAGTTGTAATTCAAAATTAACATTTCCTGTGTTATATTCAACCTTCGTCGGTACTCTAGCGCATGCTCTATCAATGTGAATAATCTGTAACAAAAATATAATAAAAACAATTTTTTTTATTGTATAATTTAAATTAAACATTAATCAAAACATCCTCTTATATTTTTATAATATTAAATTTAAATACCTTAAAAATTATTTAAATCATTTTGAATCTATTCTATGATAATCTTTTTTTATGCCATAAGTTCACTTCAAATTTTCGTAAATTTTGTTAAATTTTCTATTATAATATCATAATCCTAATTAAAATGAGGAAAAATATGTATTTTGATGAGATCTACAACTTTTGTTTCAAAAAATGTATAAATTTACTTACATTTAATATTACATTCGAATATTACATGATGAGAAAAATTAAAAAATTTTAGGGGTGGTTTAGAGTGAAAATAATAAAGATAATATGAAAATATTATTTCTCTCCCCCTCCTACAAAAGGAATTTTTATGGGCAAAAATGAAAATTCCGTTTCGTCCTGCGCGGGTGAATTGTTATTTCGTTTTTTTGAAGTATCAAAATGGCTGTTTTCAATCAAACAGGTCGTAAAATTCTCGTGCCACATTCCGTTGCCAGGTGTTTTCGGTCGGTGGTTCTCTTTTCTGTTAAACTAGATGTCTACTAGATTTAACAAGCTTCATAAATGAAGCTTGATAAAATTTGCAGCATTAATGAAATAAATAAAAATTTCATTCATTTTTTTTATTTATTAAAATTTATAATTAAAAAATTACAATTTTTATCTTAATGAAATATTTATACTTATTTTTTTTTTTACTTATAAAAAATTCTGAAAGTCTTACAAATTATATATATATATATATATATAGTTTGTAAAAGTGGTACAAACATTCTTCATACTAAAAATTGTACAAATTTAATTCTCATTTCAAAAACGGAAAAGGGAGAACCAATTACCGATCGTATTGGCGTTTCGTTTTTTCTCTGACAATTTATTTTATCCTTTTTTTACTATTTAAAATTTTTATCACAATTTTACAAATTAAATCTTTTTATTTAGTTTTTACTTTTATTCACTCATATATGTATAAAATGTCAACATTTTCAAGTAAATCTGGGTAGCACATGAATATAATTTTTTTAATTGCATTAATATTTCAAAAATTTTATTTAACCTTATGCTAAATTTTTTTAATCATTTCGAAATATGTATCCGAACTAATTTTCCATTTTATAAATTTAATTATAATACTTACTGACGTATCCTGTTTTAACCTCTAAATCCTCCAATTTTGTCAAATCAGGTTCTCTTATTAAATTTTCTGAAGTTATTGCTGCGCATTCCACCTTTGTTGTCTTTTGAATGATAATTTCAAAGGGAACCGTGCCAAGATTCCAAATTTTTTTTCCACGTATTTGGAAAACGCGCCATCAATGTGAACTTTCTGTAATAAATAATAATTGTTATTAAAATTATAATATAAAATATATTAAAATAAGATTTTATTATTTCTTTGAATAATGTGTTATGTCAAGATTTTATTTTAATTTTATATTTAGAATTTACCTTTTAACTTTATACCCTATCTTTCTCGTTTTGCTCAAAAATCTTAAAAGTCTAGCATAGTCTTTCAAAAAATTTGATGCGGGAGGAGGATGCCAATGAAATTAACTAATTAAGTTATAAACTTTGTTTATTAAATGTCAAATAAAAATAAGGAGTGTAAACGTTCAAATATGAGTGAGGCAGCTCCTTCAGTTTACCGGGTTCTCGGCAGGTATCTTAAACACACAAATCTTTTCATAAATATGTGTTCGATACTTAAAATTGTGTGCAAAATAATAGGTACCACTCACTTTATTTTTAAGTGCTTGTTTAGATGATTGGTCCAGATGTCAGCAAACAGTCCCTCAATTCTTTCTTTGGATTATTGATAATGACTCGATCAGTTATCGGGATCTACAATCCTTAGTCTGAGAGGTCGAAAGGTGCTTGGATTAGGATGTTTGAGATATTATCACTGGCCACTGATGTTTTGGTGGGTTTTTCCACCTTTCTTCGCAAGCGCACTTATGTTTAAGGATAAACGCCTTACACTTGAGTAAACTGATGTTGTTTTGAGTTTTACAAACTAGAACGTTCGATAATTTAATTTATACTTGAATTGGACAATTCAATTTGATGATATGAATTACACTTGAATTTAATTGAATTTGATTACACTTGGTTTTGACAAATTGGATTATGGTTGAATTTGATAAATTTGGATTACGCTTGAATTTGAATTTCGCTTTTTGATTAATTTGTGTTTCCTAAACCGAAGATTTTACAGTTTGTCTCGAAGTGTTTATTTTACGAATACCGAAGATTTCACAGGTTGATTCGGCGATAGGACTTGTACTACTTTACTGAGTAGACTATTTCGCAGGTGGACTATACCGTCGATTTCACAGGTTGGCTTGAACTGATTACCTGGTCTACTATAGCGCTATTTATTTAGGAAATTCGATGCTTCTATCTTTATCTTTCACATAAGTTTGTTTCTAGTAGGGTGCCGATCGTGAGCCGCTGCCGGTACGAAGTTTTTATGCATAGGTATATGGGCATAGGATCTGCCCTTGTTAGGTTTCGTATAGTGGGGGTTCGTCGTATAGCCGCCGCGGACGACCTTTCATAGGTTTCGTAGGCGTCGCCGGCAAGGAATCGCCTCTGGCAATTTGATATACATTATAGGATATGCGCTTATATGATGTTTTCATTTTATGTTTTACAGTATTTATTGTTAACATAATTGATAAGAGTTTTATAGGTTATAAATTAATTATTATTATGGATTATTAATTGATTATTTATTATAAATGCGTCATCCTTCATGGCAAATGATAATAATTAATCTTACTTGATCTAATTTTATTATTTTCCTTATTTGTTCAATTTCTGCATTCCATACTACAACCTGGATGCGTCCTCCATCATTATTATTAAGAGAGCTAGGTACACCAGTGGGAACTCTGAGTTGAGTGTGCAAGAGAGACAGAAGTATGATAAGCACGCCTCCAAGGGTGGAGTTTTCCAATGAAAAAAAATTGTTGACAGACAATCAGCACAATAATATTTTACGGAATAAAGGGAACGTGCGAAAAAAAGTCTCAAAAAAATGGTGTGCAATAAAGTGCGAGCCTCATGCGACAACCAAGCAAGGTCAGGCAAGAACTAAACCCTCAGGCAGCGGCGCGGCAGGTAGCCTGTCGCTGAATTACTAAGCAGTATATGACAATAGACAAAGTTTTAAAAATATGTATACCAGATAAATTTTAAAAATCATACATTTAGATTAAAAGTCTGAAAGGTGATTCAATTCTGTGTCAAATGAACCTAAATTTATCTAAATTCCATATGAAGTATGTCGCAGCAAAAGTATGAGTCTTAAAAAAAGAGAAATGCATCTCTACAGATATCAATAAACAAAATTTTTAAAAAGTATAATATATTGAGAGTATATTTTAAAAATATTTTAGAATGAAATATAAAAGATTCACAAAGCTACAGCACATAGTAGAGAGAGCACTTTTTTTTTTCTTCAAAACCGGCAAACGCCAAATGGAAGTACAAAATTTTAATTTTCAAGAAACTTAACCCATTAACGCCGAGAACTCCAGAAAAGTTAGGTAAACTTTGACAAAACAGGAAAGGTAGTAAAAGTCGACTTACATAGTCGAGCCAACATGACTTTATGTTTTCGGGGTTGCTCTACACGATGCCGTCCATATTTTTGCATTCTGACCAATAGGAAATCCAATATGTCGTTGTTTTTGAGAAAAAACAAGAAAATATCGAAGACGAATAAATTTTGAGGCTGAATTTCGTATCGAGAACATTTTTTCGAATTGACGCAAACATGCACAAAGGTGCATAAACATGTCAAACTTTAAAAACATGGTACTTGAACATTAAAAAATTCAACATGGCTACCCAATATGGCGGTTTTTTTCGAAAATTTTTTGTCATTTTCGCCCCTAGTGGATTATGGCAAACTGATGTAAGACACGAACAATATATATGTCCTTTTCATAGTTTTTTGGGTCGCTGATTATGAATCCGGCTTCAGACTTGCAAATTTTATGCTTTTTACCATATTGTTATTAACAATTTTTTGTTAAATTCACTATTTTGCAATATGCGTTTGCTTTTCGTAGTCTTTCAGGTCGCTGATTACAAATCCGTCGTTACCTTTGCAAAATTTATGTTTTTAAACAATTTTTTATAAACAATTATTGCAAAAATGAGTTTCCAGCAATGTGTATGTGCTTTTCATGGTTTTTCGGGTCGCTGATTACGAATCCGGCGTTGAATTTGCGAAATTTCTTTTTCTTACTATTCTTCATCAATAATTTTTTTACAAAATTGAGTTTTTTGCAATGTGTATGTGCTTTTCGTGGTTTCATTGGTCAGTTCTTTCAAATTCGTCTAAGAATTTTTTATAAAAAAATGTATTATATATATATATTAAATATATATTATATTAATATAATGTAATATTAATTATATAATATTATATTATAATATTATAATGTAATATATTAATTATATAATATATTATATATAATATTAATAATATATTATAAGATAATATTAATATAATATATTAATATATATTATATTATATATTGTATTAAATATATTATATTTTTATACAAAATTCGTATACGAATTTGAAACAACTGACCAATGAAACCACGAAAAGCACATACACATTGCAAAAAACTCAATTTTGGAAAAAAATTATTGATGAAGAATGGTAAGAAAAATAAATTTCGCAAATTCAACGCCGAATTCGTAATCAGCGACCCGAAAAACCATGATAAGCACATTCACATTGCTGAAAACTCATTTTTGCAATAATTGTTTATAAAAAATTGTTTAAAAACATAAATGTTGCAAAAGTAACGACGGATTTATAATCAGTCATACATCAGTTTGCCATAATCCACTAGGGGCAAAAATGACAAAAAATTTTCGAAAAAAACCGCCATATTAGGTAGTCATGTTGAATTTTTTAATGTTCAAGTACCATGCTTTTAAAGTTTGACATGTTTATGCACCTTTGTGCATGTTTGCGTCAATTCAAAAAAATGTTCTCGATACGAAATTCAGCCTCAAAATTTATTCGTCTTCGATTTTTTCCTGTTTTTTCTCAAAAACAACGCCATATTGGATTTCCTATTGGTCAGAATGCAAAAATATGGACGGCATCGTATAGAGCAACCCCGAAAACATAAAGTCATGTTGGCTCGACTATGTAAGTCGACTTTTACTACCTTTCCCGTTTTGTCAAAGTTTACCTAACTTTTCTGCAGTTGTCGGCGTTAATGGGTTAAAAAAAAAAATTCTCTAGGCATCACAAAATTTATATCTTTCCTGAAATTCTGCATCGAAGGGTATACACTTTTAAATGTCAAAAAATTTGATTATTTATTGAAAAATAAAAAATAAGAACTCGACCAAGTGTGACGGTCTAAATGAAAGTCACTATACTTTTATTCTGTCAAATGTCCGTAGATCAAGACAGAGAACTTTATTTAAAATGAAACCGAAGTTGAGGCCGTAGCAGTCAAACAAGGAATGATCTGCCTGGCCCATGCATCCGTAGGGCCCGTGTTCCCCGGATGCATACTACAATCTTATCTTAGGATAAAGGAGAGGGAGATAATGTCTATTTTTCGGAAGTTTAGAAAGCTATGATAAAGATAACATCTAGCCTATGCATTCCAGCTTCACAATCTATCATAAAAAATGATTTACCTTAATTTCTAGAACGATCAAATTTTTTTATTAAGTTGGTCCAGCAAAATTAACGAATTACCTACAAATGTTCATAATCTTTTTATAACCATAATTAAAAATATCTTCAACAAAATAAATATACATACACAGTGTGTCCCAAAAATAACCGAACTTTTTGGATATAGAATAAAATACACATTATATTACCTTTGAAAGTTATTATTTATTCAAAATAGGTTCCATTAGACTGAATACAACGTTTGGAACGATCAACCAACGCATGCATAGATTTTCTTATGTCATTGATAGAGATGTTCTTCAGCACCTCTGTTTCGGCTGCTTGAATAGCTGGGATATCATCATAAAATGCTCCTTTCATCTTGGTTTTCAATTTTGGAAATAGAAAATAGTCACATGGTGATAGATCAGGTGAATACGGAGGGTCCTGCTGGATATTCAGGTCTAACACGACCAATTCTTTTCCACAAACGATGTAAAACGCCTAAATAGTATTCTCCATTAACAGTTCGACCTTCTGGAACAAATTCCTTGTGGACAATACCCTTTGAATCATAAAAAGTAATCAACATTGTCTTGATTCGAGACTTCTGAAAACGCAATTTTTTTGGTTTTGGCTCGCCTTTGGTCTTCCATTCAGCAGATTGACGCTTATTTTCAGGGTCATATTTAAAGCACCATGTCTCATCACCAGTTATGATCGAATCAAGAAAGTCTGGATCGTTTTCAGCAGTTTCAACAATGTCTTTGCGATGCTCCACACGAGCGATTTTTTGGTCTTCATTTAATTCATGTGGAACAAAACGCGCACAGATCTTTCTTTTACCCAAATCTTCAGTTAAAATTCTCCAAATAGTGTTTTTACTCGTATTTAATTCCTCAGCCAACATTCTCGTAGTAAAATTTGCATCGATACCAATGATTTCACGGACTTTTTCCACAAATTCAGTACGATTACTAGCTTCTGAACGACCTGGCCTTAGGTCGTCATTTAAATCCTCACGACCATTTTTAAATCGTGTAAACCACGTATAAACTTGAGTACGACTCATACAATCATCACTATAAACTTTTTTCATCAATTCGTATGTCTCAGCGAATTTTTTTCAAGTTTAACACAAAATTTTATATTTGCTCTTTGTTCCATTTTTGTTTTGTAACATTAGCACACTTTTTCTTGTATTGAAATGGCTGTAACTTTAACATCTGTCATCCGATTTAAATGAAGTTAGGTGCGTTTGAAAGAGGATGAATGTATCTTTTTTATGGTGTAAGTTTTTAATAGATGGCGCTGCATGTTGTATGATATAAATATAAAGTTCGGTTATTTTTGGGACACACTGTGTATATTCATATTGTTGAGCTCTTTGAATTTGCAATTAAAATTTACTGAATTACATTATTACAACATTCATTGTATAATTTAATTTGACTCGTTGAATTTGATGAAATAATTATTTATTTTCAATTTCTTGTATTGCAATTAATTTTGACTGCACTTTCGAAAAATAAAATATTTTGCTGTCAAACAATTTATTTATCTTGTTGAAGAGTTTAAATAGTGTTTACAAAAAAATTTTTTAAGGTTTGCAATTCATTAATTTTTCTGAAATAATTTACTTACAAAATTTAAAAAATACAATTTTTCGGCGTAGAACTGAAGGTAACTTGATATATCTGTTCTTTTTCTAGAAAACTTTTATAGCTTATTTTGAATAGTTTTCTCCTTCATTGAAAACAATCACGTAAAAGTTCTGCTACACGTGTTTTTTTCTTAACTCATCGATGGGTTTGGGACTTATAGCCTGACAAATCGTGTGTTACAAAAAAGGGTCACAGTCTGAATGCCTCAATTATTTTTTTTACTCTGAAAAAATCTACCATAAAAAATGATTTACCTTAATTTCTACAACGATCAAATTTTGTTATTAAATTGGTCCAGCAAAATTAACGAATTACCTACAAATGTTCATAATCTTCTTATAACCATGATTTAAAATATGAAATGGCAAAATGAATGGTAGAAGGGAATGGCAAAGGGAAATAGCAAAGAGAATTGTAAAGGGAATGGTAAAAGGAATGGCAAAGGTGAATGGTAAAGGGAAATCAATACACTTTTTTTTTGTTTAACACTAAAAATAATTTTCTTTTTCAAAGTTTCTTAAAATTTGTTGTTATTAATTTAATCATTTTTTGAAAATTAACAAATTTTTTTTGTAGTCAACAACATTTGCTACTAGAGGTGCTACAATATATAAAAAAATTGACAATTTCAAATAAAAATTAATGAAAAAAAAAAAATTATTGAAGAAAAGGTCATTTAAACCTGACTGCCCCCGTAACCGTGCTTATAAAAAAATTACGAACATTTATAATTCATTAATTTTGCTTAAATAAATTAATTAAAAAATAAAATTTTTATAATACTTCTGTGTGGAAATAAGGTAAATTTTTTTTATGATAGATTTCTTCAGATTAAAAAGAATACTTGAGGCATTCAGAATGAGACCCTTTTTTCTATAACACACGATGGCTAAAGCTGTAAGTCCCAGGCCCATCGGTAAGTTAAGGAAAAATACACGTGTGGCAGAACTTTTATGTGTTTCTTCTCAATGAAGGATAAAACTATTCGAAAAGCTATACAAGTCTGCTAGAGAAAGAACAGATATATTTTCACAAATCTTTGGTTGAATCATAAAAAAAATAACTTTAAAGAAGTTATTTTTGCAGAGAGAACTATAATATCACTTTATTTTTCTCACAACAAGACCGATCGTGCGCTTGAGCGCGCGTGATTCGTCTTAGTTTTCCCCATTTGCGCTCTTTAGGTTTTAGAAAGTTAAAAAACACGAAAGTTAATTTTCTTGTTAATTATTTAGTGCTTAGATTAAATTTTTAATACTCGGAAATACTTTGTGATAAGTTTGGTATGAATTTCAGTCTTTTGCGAAGCTTTTCAATTTGCGATTATATATTTTACATAATTCTAAACGCACTAATTTTTCTGTAACTTTAGGAAATGGTAATGAATATATAAAAAAACATACGTCTCTCCACTCTTCTTTTTTGAAAAAAATTAATTTTAGAAAATTAATAGTAGACAAATGTATATTTTCATGTTGTTTATCATTTCCCAATGTTTCAGCAAAAAAAATGTATTAAAAATTAATTAAATGCCTATTCTGTAAATGAAAATATTCTTCAGTACACACTTGAATATGCATTTAATCAATTTTTATATTTTTTATTAAGATTCATTAATTTCGATATAATGCACATTTTTATAATTCGAAATGCCATTGCAGTTTATAATAAAAAAAAATAAGAATAATCTTTTTTGAATTTGAACTGCGCGCGAATATTTTTAAATTGAGCGCGAATAGGAACCAGTGAGATATCGAACACAAATTAGGAGCAAGAACAGAAAAATTGTTATCTTGTAATTTTGTAATTAAATTATTCCATGAAAATTAACGATGTGCAAACGTTTACAATGTTTTTGTAAAAATGATTTAAACTCTTCAATATAGAATAAAAAATGACAGTGCTGTACACTATTTACAATTTGTAGGTAAAAATATTGTTATCCCATCTCGAGTAGAAATTTTGCCAGGGCCCTGATTGGGCCCGGATCTGGCCAAACCTGGCCAAAATCGGGATACCAGATCTGGACCCGATAGCTGCTGTAACACACGGCCCGCCCGGGGCCATATATGGCCGCCCGATCCGTACCGGATCTAACCCCGATCAGGTTTTCATTTTTTTATTTCTACACGGAGAAAATTGTTTAGTAGACCTCACTGTAGAATAGTATATTCTGGACAGACTAAGATAATGTAATTAATAAAATACACTAAGGTATGTTCGTATGTTTTATTTTTTACTACATAGTATTAATTGGAGCATGATAATAAAAAATTAATAACTACGTAATTGCCCTTAATTATTTTTAAACCTCTTTTCAACTACTGACTCATCATTATCATTTGATTGTCTTTTGGCAATCATTTTTTTGTCTTCTACTAATAAACTTATTCTTATTTTTTTTCTTTTATTTCCTTTATTGCCTTGTCATCTATGACTTGCAAGTAAAATTTGCCACCTGTAAAATATTTAATAAATTTTATTTAATTTGTAAGCCTTGAACTAAAGTTGTTTAATTTTATTTCATAATATAAATTTTCATAAAAAAAGTATTCTTTTCTTCTGAGAAAGTTCAAAATAGAAATTAATTTTTCTAGATGAAATACGTACTTTCACTCTCAACATAACCTTTAATCGATACCGGAGTTGCTTTCTTATAAGTTGGCAAATTATAATTATAACATTGATAATTATCAATGTTTGCCAATCTTATTTCTAATTTTTATGCTCCGTCTGTGATGGACCCTAAACCGTAATCTCGTAGTCCTTCCTTGAATGCCTCAATTTTTATGAATGTTGTTTTTATGAAACTACGAGTAACTGAAAAATTAAAATATTTATTATAAACCATTAAATTTTTAATTTCTCTGAAAATATAATTCATTTACTACTAAGTACTACAGTTTATTCTGTAAAATATAAATTTCATAAAATAATTACTGATATATCCTGAAGCATCTGCCAAATTTTCTATTGTAAAAAATTCTGGATCCGTTTGCATATTATCCGATACTTCTGCGCATTCAACTCTTGTTGTTGCTTGGATTATCAGCTCAAATGGGACATTGCCCAAGTTCCAATTTTTATTTTCAGTAAATTTTGAGTATGCTCCATCAATATGAGTCTTCTAAAAATGTTTGAAATAAATGTTTAAATTTTAATATAATTTTGTACTATTTGTTTTTCGTGACATTAATTAATAGTTTAATTTAAAATAATTTATTAATAAAATCATTACTTGTCCCAATTTTATTTTGTTCTGCAATCTATCAATTTCTTTATTCCACATAGTGACTTGAATCCTTCTTCCTTCATTATTTTTTACAAATATTCTCCATCTCTTTTTTTCTTTTGTAGGCTCACCAAATATTTTTGGATTTTCAATTTCATCCACGAAAGCAACAATTTCACTGAAAATATGAATTAATAAATATTTAATGTAGTTTATTACATATGAAATTGTATCAATGAAATGAATAAAAATATTTATTGATGATTAAATAAGTTATTGATAAATATCTATTTTTTTTTAAATTGTATTCACTTACACAGTTGAATCATCGTGAACAATGTTGTTCAACGCCATACTTGATGTATATGGCAATTTTTCCAATGAATCATTATCATCCCTTACTTCGTCAGAATCCTCTTTGCATTCTTCTAAACAATTATTTAAATATTTAAGTGAAATATTTTCAAAAACTTACATAACTCTGATAATAAAAAGTGCGAAAATAATAAAATAAATTTACCTTTTCTGGAAAATGTCGAATCATCATCATTAAGAAACTCGAAATGCCATTGTTTATAATAAAAAAAAAATAAGAATAACCTTTTTTGAATTTGAACTGCGCGCGAATATTTTTAAACTGAACGCGAATAGGAACCAGTGGGATATCGAGCACAAATTGGGAGCAAGAACCGAAAAATTGTTATCTTGTAATTTTGTAATTAAATTATTCCATGAAAATTAACGATGTGCAAACGTTTACAATGTTTTCGTAAAAATGATTTGAACTCTTCAATATAGAATAAAAAATGACAGTGCTGTACTATTTACAGTTTGCAGGTAAAAATATTGTTATCCTATCCCGTGTAGAAATTTTTCCAGGGCCCTGATCGGGCCCGGATCTGGCTAAATCTGGGCAGGATCGGGATACCAGATCTGGGCCCGATAGCTGATGTAACACACAGCCCACCCGAGGTCATATATGGCCGCCAGATCCGTACCGTATCTGACCCCGATCAGGTTTTAATTTTTTTATTGATGAAAAGAGTTTAGTAGATCTCACTGTAGAATAGTATATTATGGACAGACCAAAGCTAGCGGTTGGATTTACTAAACGGTTTAGTAAATCCAACCGCTAGCTTTAGTCTGTCCATAATATACTATTCTACAGTGAGATCTACTAAACATTTTTCTCCGTGTATTTTTTAAAGAATAAAAATAATATGTCTTAGCATTGTAAACTGCTCGCGAAGCAATCAATCAGAAGCCGAGCGCAACGTATGCATTAAAATTCAACACAATAAATAAATATTCAATCTGTAATAATTGTCAAAATTAATTTCAATTTGAAGGTTAGCTTTTAGTGCTGCATAAATAGTGAATATGATTTACTTACTCTCGTTTGCAGCGCGAACGTATTCTAAACTGAATTAAGCACAGTGCTTCCTGACATGTCGTTTACTTAGCTTTATTTGGAATTATTTTAAATAATAATTAAAATTACATTTAAAGACACGAATGACAAGACACAACACGGTAATTTCGACAAAGTTAGACATAAGACTAGGGGGCACTGCAGTGCACATCCCGAAGGTAATTTTGACAAAGTGAGACTAGGGGGCGTTGCAATGTGTACCCTGTAACGAATCTCAGTTAATTTTACCGCGGAATTCAAATGTCGATTTTTAATTATAAACGTTTTGTGGGTTCTCCAATCTCGGAACTGAAGAGTTCCCTAGCGCAGTAACTTATTGTTGCTCCTCGAAGATGGTTTAATCTAACGATGTCCAATCAAGGAAATAAATTTGATTATTTAAAATGAATTAATTTTGGAAAGCATTTTGAAAGAAATAATTCTCAATGCAAATTAATTAATTACGAAACAATACTAATTTATTCAATAATTGTTCCGATTGTTAAGGTTGATTTAACAAAATGTCTAGCCAAATCTCCAAGTTGTCAAATAAGAAAAGAATATTCTAAGTCCTCAAAGATTCAAGATTATAAATTCAGCGACGAAAATTAACAGAGTTTCCGCTTCGAGCGTGGATCGAAATCTGGTCTAACTTCGATCTGGATCGAAGTTGAACCGCACGTGTCACCCAAAGATGACCTAATACTTTTACTAAGAACTGTTTTACGACTGTCCCTGAGTGGCTCCAGGAAAATCTCGGCGACAGTTTCACGACAACAGTCTTCTCTGATTTCGTTCCCTATTTCTAAACATACTGTCAAACTTCTTAATATATGATTTCCCTATAAACTAAAGTTTTCTTTTAACACTATCAAAATGCCATATAAATTATAATTTTACATACAAATTCTCCTTAGTTTTCGATCTTATTTCTCAGTAAATATCTTATTTCTTACCCTTACAAGCTTTCTCAGATTCCATTCTCACAGTCATTCTTATCAAATGATTTTAACGAACAGATTATCAATTTCCTTTACTATAGTTATGCATTCACTCACGCACTTTTAATATTTAGATTAAATCCTACTAGCTAATTTATTAACTAACTAATGTCAGTTCTTCGAAAACTTCCTGCTATAAAACTTAACACTAACAAATTCCTTAAATTAATATAAACAGAATCTTTATATTGACAAGTCGATTCACCATTAGTTGCCAACAAAATCTCTCATAGTTTATTAAGATAGTTTATGTTTCCCACAGTTTCTTCTAGTTTTAGTCTCGTATCTGTCGTTTCGTTATCCTACCTATTCGAATTCTCCCGTAGTTTCTAATGTCCTAGAGGTGCTGCTGTTACGACCCGAGCGGAGGGTAGTTGTTATGTTAAAATAGGCTAAGGGAGGATGAGTTTGCTGATTATGTCAGGGTGGTAAGGCCTGACTTTATTTTTATTGTGGGTACGTTGTCACTAACAATCCTATGGGGATTGTGTTATTCAAATAAAATACTAAGATCTTGACAAAAAGACAATTTATTATAAAATAAGATAGTTAGATGAGTACAGAAAATTGATAAATAAAACTTACGCTACTTCTCGGCTGAGAAGGCAAGAGAAGAAATAAGGGTTGTCGCTTGCGTCTCTATCAATCGGAGGACAACGGCAAGATCCTCACGCAGAGTTAGGTTGCTAGAGTAAGGGCTAACACTTAATGCCACTGCACTTACTAATCGAGCGATACACGAACCTAAAGCAGAGATCGAATCCACTCGTGAGTTCTTTCCCGAATGTTAACACAGCGGAACTTTACCCGGGTTAGACTCTACGACGACCGTACTAGCGTTTAGTCGAAGGGACTTTGTTCACTTTATGCAGAAACCGTAAACGTAGTAACCGAAACTGACCGCGATCCTTGATGCTTCAAAGGGCGGCTTGCCTAGTCAGACTGACTCGATACGAAGTTAAGTTAACAGTACTACTGCTTGAAACAATGTGTCGCAGCTCTTAATCAGAGCAGTGTTTATATACTTAAAGAAAATGCATACGCCTTTCCACACCCAACACACCCACCACGCCCGATACACCCGATGTGATCATCTCATCCAATGCGCCCGTCACGCCCGACCTTCTCATGTGGTTTGTCACGTTCAGTGTGTTATTGTAAATCGGCACGTTTTGTTATGACTTATGACGAGTGGACATATTTGATGAGACGAATGAAACATCTTATTATAATTTTTGAGATAAAATGTCAATCAACGCGTAGCATGTTGGTATTTTCAATATAGGTGGAAAGTTATGAACGAAGTTCCTTGTACTAATGCTAAGGGTAATCTTTTCTTCTTTTGCTTTCTTAGGACTTAAT
>CAJFCO010018132.1:17215-29654 GCA_904066015.1 Synergus gifuensis | reverse complement strand
GATGAAATCTTAGCCGAAATAAGTATCACCTTCGCAGACTCACCAACAAAAGGTAATAATTTGTAAAGGAATTGTTCAATATCCCACTAAGGAATAGAGAGCCGTTTTAATTGAAGAAGCACACTCATCGGCAGTTGGCGGACATAAGGGAGTCACAAAAACTTATAATCGTATTCGACAAAAATATTTTTGGGAAAATATGAAGTTAGACACACAGAAATATATTCAAATGTGTTTACGATGTCAACTAAAGAAATTAATCAGAGTAAAAACAAAAAATCCAATGGTAATTACAGATACCCACGATACCGCTTTTGAAAAAATTTCTATGGATATAGTTGGACCTTTACCAGAAACTAAGGGACGAAACCTATATATTTTAACGATCCAAGACAATTTTACCAAATTTGCTTTAGCCATACCTCTACCAAACCAACTTCCAAGAACCATTGCGGATGCTTTCGTCAAACTATTCATATGTATTTTTGGATCCCCTAAGGGAGTACTTACTGATCAGGGAACAAATTTTTTGAGTAACCTTATTAAAAGATTAGCCAGACGGTTCCGAATTAGGCAATTCAATACTACTGCTTTTCACCCTCAATCAAACGGATCTCTAGAAAGATCTCATCACGTATTAGGTGAATGTTTAAAACAGTTTGTAAATAAAAATTCAGAATGGGATGCTTGGCTTGAATTAGCCACATTCTTTTACAACACAAGTGTCCATGAAGGAACCAGATGTACCCCTTACGTATTATTATTCGGAAAATTAGCTCGCGAACCTTCCAGTGAAGCACTCTTACCTCATGAAATGTTAGAAACATATGATGACTATATAACAGAACTTATAATTAAACTGCATGAAATACGAGGTATAGCAAGAGAAAATTAAATATTAGCTAAAGAAAAATCAAAATTTTATTACGATAAAAAATCCAACCCCCAAAACTTTAAGGTAGGAGACGAAGTATTTTTTCTAGAAGGAGGAGAAATTCATAAACTATCTGATCAATATACAGGACCGCATGAAGTCCTAGAAATTCTAGGAAAAGGAAATGTGAAAATACTAATTAAAAATAAACCAAAAATAGTACACATCAAAAGACTTAAATTGTCAAAAATCCCAAAAATTCAAGAAACAAATAATACAATAGAGACGATTGCAATATTCGAAATTGGTCAAGAAGCATTGATGATCCAGAAACAATTAGAGATATCATCCTAACCATAAAAACCCGTGGACCTTTGGCTTGCCATTATTTAATACTAAGTCGTCGCCAAAAAAATCAACACATGTTAGCCGTTCTTTTAGAAATCGACACCGTGGGTAAATAAAACGAAATAAATAATAAAAACCCCCAAAAAATATATATACAACAGTAAAAACACTGTTAATAGAAGTCTACCTTCTTCCAGATAATAGAAATTCGAATCCAAGACGCCGTGAAGATTATTCTTCTACTCCTATGGACTTATCCAACAAACGCCATCGTGGGATATGATTGTGGGCCTAATAAACTCAATATCACAACTTTATCCCTGTTAGAGGTAGGAGATTGTGAAATATCTGAGTCCGAAGTACACATAGAAACAGTAAATATACAATTGTTACAATTGAGTGATTATACACTTACAAAAGTAATACAGTGTAAAATGGAAGTAAAACGAGATGTAAATTATTGCGGAATGCATTCTCACCTTTCCAAATATCCTAATGGTCATAAAGAATTCATACAAATCAAAAAATACACATTAACATACCCTAATTATAAACGATAGATTAGATACAGATGGGTCTTGCAAAGGAGCCCCATATTCTGACCCTTATGGAGCATGGAATGAAGTAATTGTTGAAGCCACTTGTACAATTTCGACACGAGATTACTACGCTAGAGTAAATTTTTACGAAAATAAAATTCATTTAAACTCAGGAGTTGTATGCCCACTTTCGGATTCTACTTGCACAGACGTGAAAGGTGGTCAAACCTTTTGGAATCGCATACCACACAATTCATGTAACTTGGATAAATATGAAGTACTATACAATGGATTAGCAAACAAAACATATAATAAAACATACAAAATTACAGTACCCATATGTGGTGTTCTGGTAATGAGAACAGAACATCCTGAACTATTAATATATGAAACCAAATACGGAGTAAATCTTTTTGAAAATCAAGGGCTAAATGTATCAAACATGGACATGTTTACATACGTGAACTCTAAATTCATTTATGTAGAAAGACACATTCGAAGAGAAGTAAAAACCTTTTACAGAGACGTGTTAATGCAAAGATGCAAACTCGAACAAGAGATATTTAAAAACTCTCTTATCTTGGCAACCCAAGCACCCGATGAATTCGCTTTCCATTTAATGAAGGGACCAGGGTATATATCAGTGGTTGCTGGAGAAGTAGTACATATAATTCAATGCATCCCAACCGAAGTAACTTTTCGCGAAACTAAAGAATGTTACCAACAACTTCCAATTTTAAAAGGAAATGAAACATTATTTCTAACCCCACGAACACACATTATATCAAACACAGGTACCCAAACCAGTTGTAATTCATATATCCCCTTAATGTATTTCTTCGGTGAAAAATGGTTCAAGATGTTACCTAATCCTATCGAGGGACTTACACCAAATTTAATGTTGCCAAAAACAAAACCCACCTGGCAATATACCAACCCTTCCTCATTAGCCACAAGCGGGATATACTCACAGGCCGATCTAGAGAAACTGCGAGACCATATTATGTTTAACGCGGAAAAAACAATGGTACTAAACACCTTAGCTATAGGGGTAATAAGATAGCAGAAAATGCATGGGGTAGAGTCTGGACAGTCTTTACAAATTTCGGAACCACTAGTGCCGGTTTAATTGGAATAGTAATAATAATTAGAGGAATAAAATTAATTGCAGACACACGGTTATTCACGGTTACGCGTTACACTCTGTTTTCGGATGGTCCATACATCTGTTAGGATCAATATGGGATTCACTAACAAATTTATTATTACACTTAGGTAGAAACGAAAACGAACCCACACAACCCCAGGAAAAGGACAAAAACACAAGCGACAACCAAGAAAAGGAAACGGATCATTCTGATCATAATAACGCAATTATAAAAGGTAATCATTTAGCCAACACAAGAACACCATTGTATCCAACGAATCAACTAACAGATATAACAATCTCTAACGAACAACAAAACCACCCTTTACGTTTTTAAATAAGAGGAACAAAAAAAATATAACTCAAAATGTACCAAAAACTCTTTACTCTACTCCTTCAAGAGTTTATTACTGAAGAAGGCTCTGAATTACCCAAATACAAAATGCAAATACAAAAAGATACCGAAGATAAACTCGAATTTTCTGCCACCTTAAAATTTGAAAATCATATAATAATCAGCACAAGTAAAGACGAACATTTAGCCAAAGAAAATGCGGCACGAAGCCTGTACTGTTCTTTATTAGAAAACACCAACCCATTATCACCTGCAGTAATTTACCCCATTCAATCCAAAGAAGTCGTACAAGAATTAGCAACATTATGTTTCCACCGTTGTCTCCCTAGGGTGGCCCAAAAATGCATGGCAACAATTTTTTTTGATACTACAGAGTCTCGATCCCCCCAATTCGTTTCTAAATTCGAAAAAAAGAAATGTCATACTTTTTTTTTTTTAATTTTGATTTTAAAACGTGCCTATTTTCACTTGAAGTTTCCCATGTAAATTGCATGGGGAAAAATCACTTTTTAGAGTTTTTGGAATAATTTTTCAGGGTTTAGGAAAATGTTATGGGAAAGTATAGAGACTTATTGAGGACTATCCAATGAAGAATTTCATGTACCACACATATGGATTTGACACCTCTAAGACACCCTCACCGTGCCTTGAAAACTACCCTTGAAAAGAAAATTGTCAATTATTCATAAAATCGACCTTCTGAGTGCTTTATTCTCGTTTTTTTAAAATAAAAATTATTTCTATGAATCTAGTGGAATATTAGTCAACATTTTTTAGTTAATTTTTAATTATTTAAACAAATTACATTTGTTTAAACAGTTATTTTTTCGAAAATTCATTTTTTAAAATAAAAATTGATCGGTATTTGTCTAATGGAATATTAATTAACTATTTTTAAATTATTTAAACAAATTGAATTTGTTTAAATAATTTTTTTTTCGAAAATTCTTTTTTTATTAAAGATTATTACTATTTATTTAGTATAATATTTATAAACATTGGTTGATTACTTTTTAATTGTTTAAACAAATCCCATTTGTTTAAAAAATCATTTTTTCGTAAAATTCGAAAATTTGTGCAGGCTTTATCACAAAAGTCAAAGAAAAGCATTTTAAATTATAAAAGAATTTAAGGAAAAAAGTATAAGGAACTGCTGGGTAAAGAAATTGAATACTTCATTTCAGAAGATTTAAATAAATTCTTCTCAGCATTCAAGATAGTTACATCATTTCTTCAAGAAGATGCTTCACACTGGATGCAAAATGAAGCATATAAAGTAAAGCAAATGTTACTCAACTGAAAGTGGTCAACGACATTGCAGAAAGATCCATCAAATTGATGTCTGATTTCAACGATATTTTAACGAGAGATGAAAATCAGAAACAATTTTTATTATACATTTCGTTAAAGAATATAGGAAAAAGTTTCCAGTTAGCAAGAAAAAGACATTATCTCGCGACACACAGTAATAGATTAAGATGTAAATGTAGATTATAAAAGAAAAGAGCGAACTTTTTTGTAATTCGATGAAATCTCAGAAATAAATGCTGTTTAAAAAATGCGAAAATATAATTAATAGAATAACAGGCCGCCACTCAAATTATATAAAACCTGATTTAATACCTGGATAAGAAATTTGGAAAAAAACATTTTTTAAACAAATGGAATTTGTTTAAACAATTCTAATTTAATTAACCAATGTTAATAAATATTCAACTAAATAAATAGTAATAATCTTTAATAAAAAAAACGAATTTTCGAAAAAAAAATTATTTAAAGAAATTCAATTTGTTTAAATAATTAAAAAATAGTTAATCAATATTCCATTCAACCAATACTGATCAATTTTTATTTTAAAAAATGAATTTTCCAAAAAATAACTATTTAAACAAATGGAATTTGTTTAAATATTTAAAAGTTAATTAACTATTATTGATAAATATTTCACTAGATTGATAGAAACAATTTTTATTTAAAAAAAGAGAATAAAGTACTCAGAAGGTCAATTTTATGAATAATTGACAGTTTTCGTTTTAAGGGTAGTTTTCAAGGCACGGTGGGGGTGTGTTAGGGATGGCAAACCTATATGTGTGGTACATGAAATTCTTTGTTGGATAGATAGTCCACAATAAGCCTCTATACTTTCCCATAACATTTTCCTAAACCCTGAAAAATTATTGCAAAAACTCCAAAATGTGATTTTTCTCCATGCAATTTACATGGGAAACTTCAAGTGAAAAGAGGCACGTGTTAAAATCAAAAGAAAAAAAAAAAAAAATATGACATTTCTTTTTTCGGATTTAGAAACGAATTGGGGGGATCGAGACTCTGTAGAAAAAAAAAAGTGTTTTTGGGCCACCCTATTGTCTCCCATACACAAAGTTTACTATAGTTCATGTTCACTCAAGGATAGACGATCCATTAACCTATTCAGCTTATTGTAACGTAGGAAATATCCAAAGTACTGTCTTGGGAGTATTTGCAGAATTAACATGTGTCAGAGCAGCCCTTAAAGTTTACCTTTCGATTCAACGTACAAAAAGGCCGATCGTTAATGAAAATGATGAGAAAACCTTTAATGAAATAAAAATTACAGATGAAAAACCACCAACTCCAAAAAATAAAAAGTCCGTTATAAATTCAACGAAATCAGAATATGAAAATTCAAACACCCCTCAATCATAAAAATCAAACAAAGTTGTTAAATCCTTCAAAAAATGCATTAAATGCGGATTCAGAACACAAAACCCTTATCATAAACTTTAAATTAAAACAATGCCTACTATAATATTGCATGCAATCAATATAATCTTCAGCATGTGTAGTTAATCTATATTTGTGTGAATTTACTAATATAAATTAATTTTTTTTTCAGGTCACAAACGGAGAAGCAGCATGAAAAAACTACACCTTCTAAACTATTTTATTTTTATTATCCAATTAATGTCCAGCATACAATCACATTATACCGATATCCCTTCCAAAGATATTAATTTACATTTCAAGAAAATAGAAAATATTCACTCTCTATCTTCTACAACATTCTTCAAAAATATGGAAAATTAATGAAATTTTGTCAAAATACAGAAGCAACAAATTACTGTTCCCAAAGTTACCATGAAACTCAAAGGAGTATTAAAAGAATTAAATTTAATAACTACTTTTCTCTAATAAGTGATGCACTAGGTTACTACGAAGAACCAAATAATGATATTTCTTCAATAATTCTAGAGTCACTAAATATTCATGAAACCAAACCACAACCATTTCTTCCATGGATTAATCAAAGGGCACACTTATATTCGCACTTCCACAGTTACTCGCCGAAGTCGAAGGCCCCATATTATACTGTTCAAAGGGCATACTTATATTCGCACTTCCACAGTTACTTGCCGAAATCAAAGGCCCCATATTATACTGTTCAAAAGGCACACTTATATTTGCACTTCCACAGTTACTTGCCGAAGTTGAAGGCCCCATATAATACTGTTCAAAGGCACAGTTCTATTCACATTCCCACAGTCACTTGCCCAAGTTGAAGGCCCCATATTATACTGTTCAAAGGGCATACTTATACTCGCGCTTCCACAGTCACTTGCCGAAATCAAAGGCCCCATATTATACTGTTCAAAAGGCACACTGGCACTCATATCCCCATAATTATTCCCCGAAACTAAAGACTCGTTTATATCCATTTGAGATACGTCAAAATTTGAAAAATTTTCAAAACTCTTCTCGTCACTTTGTAAGTTAGATTCATTTTCCGCAAAATTAAAAACATTATTTAAATCCTCATTATCTCTCAAAAGTTCAAAATCAAGAGGGGTCATTTCTACGAAATTAGTAGCTTCAGCCAAAGAAGACCTAGGCGTAGAACCACTCATGATGCCACAAGACCCAAAATGAACTATCCCAATCGGTAGATCTAAACAAACTAATGTCTCGAAAAATCCTACCCTTCAAAAATAGTGAACCCCTTCCCTTAAAAAGCAGTTTTATGGGAAACACATTTTCAAATAACCAAGGAAAAGCTATACACGAATGACCTCAAAAAAAAAAAGAAAAAAAACCCATCAAATCACCAATTTTATGGGACACAACCAGTCCGATCGTACAAGACCCACGCATAGACTCACGCCACATACTAAGACTACAAGACCGATAACCATATGCAGTATTTCATTAAACTCGGTTAAGTAAATGCAATTTAACTGGAATATCTTCGAGTTTAATATATGCTGCTGATTGAATGGTATTAAACCCTTGGACTTCCAAAAAGATGAATGAATCTGGAAAATAATAATTATAAGATAAGAAGCGCAGAAAATAATATATAATATGTTTTTGAATTTACCTGTATCAGTCACCTCATAATGTAGAGTTCCTTTGCAATTTATGATACGACAAGGTAGCGGAATAGATGTTACTTTTTCAGTGTACGTTTCACCATTAGGAAGCATCATACCTCTGATTACACTTGCTATTGCATCAATTTTGATCTCTTTTGGGAAATTCTCGAATAGCAATATTTGTTCCCGTGTAAAATAATGGACAACAGGTGGATCAAGGCCTATGTTGTGGATTGAACCTTCATATTTCTCTGTATATTTCAAAGTACAGAGACCATCCATTACTTTGCAACTTATAATGCCAATCTCTTTATCAATACCCTCTTGTCTCGATTTTCGAAAAACTTCTTTTGTTGGAAGATGAGGAGAGGTTTCGTCTCCTACCGATTTTATTAATAGATAAGCTTCGTTCCTTCGATACAAACATGGCAATATATTGCTTTTTATTATTTCGGTAGCTATTGCCGATTTTAATTTGCATTGCAAAGGTCGTTTCTTCTTATGTTCAACAGCAGGATCAAAGTTTTCAATTCTGCATTCCATTGTGACTTTGTCTCCTTCTGTTGGTTCTTGAAGAATTCCTCCATCAAATTCACAGGAACATTCGGAACAGGTGCCTTTTATGGTCACATAAATTCCACTTTCAGATACTTGTGATCGTTTGAAAGTGAAAGCTCAAGGTAGATTCGTATGATTTTGAATCTCTTCAAATAATACGTGCGTCCAAGAGGTTAGATACACTTAGAACGCAAAAAAATCGATTTTTTGAAAAATTCCCTATAAAAAGTTTTTTATTCTAGAATCTTAATATTTTACCACATAAAAGGTTCACATTTTGGCAAGTTGTAAAAAAAATTCAAATAAAAAAAGTAAAAAATGAACGAGATATGGCCAGTCTGCGAAGAGTCTAAAAAAAGGTCGTTTGCGGTAATCACGATTGCTCATCACTGGATCATCTGAAATCAAAAAAAAATTGTTGCGATCGTTAGTAAATGAGATTTGGCTCCGGTTGGACGAAGGATTTCAAAAAAAAATTTTTTGACAAAATGGCGCATGCTCGAAGACAAATTTTTTTTCGACCTAAATTTTGGTCATATTTTCGTGGAAAAAAAAACTATTAATGGAATCTCAAAATCCTTCGTCCATCCAGAGGTTAATTATATTTTACATAAGTGGTATAAATTTCAAGTCGATCGGTTGATTCTGTGATCACCGACTTCAAAAACGTGGTTTCGAAAAAAACGCGTTTAAAGTTTTGACCACAATTATTATGCAAATAAAAAATTTTTTTTTGAACTTACATTGAATCATCGATTCCTGGCCCATAAAGGGTACCTTCCTTCGCCTTATCAGCTGCAGCAACAGTCATTTTTTCCCGTCGACGAGCTACTCGAGCCTCTCGAGTGTTCTTCAGCGAGCGTCGGTTGGCCAACGCAACTCGAGAGGAATCTGTTTTTTCGGCAATGTTATGGGCGTTTGGTCCTAATTTAATCTCTAATTTAATTCTTTTTTGATAAAACACAATTTGAGACGAGTAGAGAAACACGACGTACACACTGCTTGACGATTCACGAGCAACTACTGTAATCTGTAATAAATACAGCTATTGCTCGAAAATAGACGCTACAATACTTCAAAATTTTAGTAAATATGTGTAACTGAATGTGTACAACACAAATACATTATAATACAATCTATTCAAGCAAGTACAAGACCCCTATAATTTCTTACAGCATCAAACGCACAGCTGCCGCTCCCTACCTACTTCTGTCTACCTGAGGCGACTCCACTCTAAGTCCTATATTTTCAAAAATAATGCTCGGATTGATTGGAAATTTTCAGAGAATACTTTTGAAATGTTGTACTTTCAGAATATGCAATAAAATCAATTTTCTGAAATTTCTAAGTGTGCCTAACCCCTTAAAGATCTTATAATTCGATCAAGATTTTTAAATTTATGCAGAGTTATCTCTGGTTCCATTGATGACTAAATTGTAGTAACTGTTATGTCGTGGAAATATTTAATAATGAAATAACTCCTTTTTATCTTCCCTAACTTCCTCGTTTTGATTAATCCTAGTGAAAAGATTAATTCGGGATGAGGATAGCCAACAGTTCAGCTAATGAGACACAAGATTTATTCTGTACTTAATGAGTTTATTCAAATATAAAAGGATTCGTTGTTGCAAGTAATATATGTTGGTCAAAAGTATTTGTTTACAAAGAGAATGAGGATTAACATGTATTTGTTATAATCAATTGTTCAATGAGGGACAAGTTTACAATCAAGTTTACAAAAGTGAATGTTCATAAGTTTCTTACAAAAGCGATTGTATTTCGAGAGAGAATTTCAATTTCAGAGGCAGATGCAAATGACATGTGATAACTCGTAAAGTACTTACAAACTTCTCGTGGATGTGTGGAATTTATTGAAACTTTAAACTTAGTGTTCACTCAGAGTTCATTAAAAGTTCACTAAAAGTTTACTTAGAGTTCTTTAAAAGTTCACTAAGAGTTCACATAGAGTTCTTTAAAAGTTCACTTAGAGTTCTTTAAAAGTTCACTTAGAGTTCTTTAAGAGTTCACTAGAAGTTCAAGCAGAATTCTTACACAAATATTACTGCACTGACTGACAGCTGGTAGATTGGGTCATTTTATATGATGATCACGATGTGGATTTCCTTAATCCTCATCGAAGTGAGTTTCGCTAATAAGCTTCTTGAAGTCACATTTATAATAATTTAGTGTTCCTGTGGTGACGTTCGTTGGGTACGGTTGAGTTACCTTCACCCAAGGTTGTCTAGGCTACAAGTCTATGAGTTTACCTATGTATTGGTTATGTGTCTAGACTGCAAGTCTATGAGTCATTGGTCGTGGGGTTACAGACCCATGACATAACATCCAAATTGAATGTAACAATGTTCTGAGACGAGTCAACAGTGCTATCACTTTGGACTGATTCTTCATTTGGTGCTTCAATATTTAGGAGGCAAAGAAGGTCGGAATAAATGTTGTACCGATTACTTTTCAATATCGTGTATATGTATCTCGGCGACATTTTATTTTCTGGGTCCATAGCATCTGGTATTTGTTTAAATATTTGTGAGCAAGAAGGAAGTAAAACTTCAGCATCAGTCAAAACTAATTGGAATTCCGACAGTTGAAGTAGTTCTTTGAGCTTTAATATTTTAGCTGACATCAATTCTTCTTTTGCCTTTTTTTTCGCTTGATTTCTTTATATTTATTAGCTCCGAAGACTTTCGAAATTGTACATCTACGTTGTCGTCCATATTTGTATTCACTTTCAATTCTCCATTTTCTTCCACTTTTCCATTGTCCTCCATATCTATCTTTTCCCCCATACTTTTTACCTACGAAACAAAGAATTCATTTGTTAATTAATTTTTAATTATTTAAGCAAATTCAACTTCTTTAAAAATATTGTTTTCCTAAAAATTCAAAGAACTTTCAGATCATTACTTTCTTTTGTGGGAAAAGGCGTTGCACCCAAGTGTTAAGTTCAAAATTCAATTTTCCATTTTACTCAACGAAAAATACATATAAATATTTTTTCGCTCTGTAGCACAAATCTATTTTCCAATATAAGACTGCGTACAGAGCGAAAAAACATTTAGTTTCAATACTTTTTGCATAAAATGAATAATTCAAAATTGGACTTCAAAATTATATATTTTCATTTTACTTCAAAAATATATGAATTATGCATTTTCTCGCTCTGTACGCATAATTCCAATTAAAAATTTATTAATAATACTAAGGGAAATAATTCCAATTTTAATATTTGTTAAGTAAAGTGAAAAAATCGAGTTTTTAAATTGGAACTTGGCTCCAACATCCTTAAGTGACAAATTTATTTTATAATAAAATATTTTCTAATTGTATAAACAGTAAATTTTAAATTATTTTCAACTAATAATCAAGGTCATATATTAATGAAATATATCCAATCGGTGTGCTTTTTTTTGATATCTTGTACGGTTGCCGAGATAATCGGAAAAAACGGAGAAAAAACGCGGAAAGAAGTGGTTTTATAAAAAACTAAATATCTCGTTTAAAATTTTTTTTTTGAGTTTTCCTGATGTCATTCTCTTTGTTTTTTAAATACAAAGAAACTAAAAAAAATTTAGGGTTCAGGCTATTACCCTTCAAAAGATACTCCTCAGAGAAGTTGAAAATAAGCAAACTTGAAAATAAGTAAAAGTTGAAAACAGGTATTAGTTGAAAATAAGTAAAACTTTTTCCGTTTATATATATATATATATATATGTATATATATATATATATATATATATATATATATATATATATATAACCTTTTATTTAAGATTATAATTTGAATTTAATTGATTTAGTAATTTTAGCAATAATTTATTGAAAGCCATTTAACCCTTTGAGGCGCACATTTTTGTGCTAGACTTGCAATGGGTATTAATGGTGTTTCCAAGGTTTTTTGGGTCGCTGGTCACGAATCCCGTATCAGAATTTTTAAATTAAAAATGGCGGATCCAATATGGCGGCTACTTTTAGGTTAGAATTGCGGTTTTCTAAGTAATTCACTCAGACAGAGTTTTACAGGAGTCGCTGATTATGAATCTCACCTCAAAATTCCAAAACTCAAAATGGCGGATCCAATATGGTGGCCATGGTATTTCAAATCAGCACTTGTTTAGGAATCCAGACATCGGAATGTCATAACTCAAGGAAGCATATCTGATATGAAAGCTATAGCATATGAAATTTGTGAGTTTTCCAGTCATTCAGATAAAATCAGTTAGAGAGGGGTTTTTGAGGTCAGCAATTGCAATA
>CAJFCO010018129.1:30561-63211 GCA_904066015.1 Synergus gifuensis | reverse complement strand
CGCACACACACACATCCGGACAATTTTTCAGGACATCATGTTAGATATATTGACATTAAAATATGTTGAAAAAAACCTTTTTTAGGAAACTGGATTTTGTCACCACCACAAAGCTTCCTCTATGAGGGAGCAAAAATAAGTAATGATTCAAACGGATAAATTTTTAATCCGTGATAGGTGACAGGATCAAATCTAAGTAGTTCGCGGATAAGTAAGGATTTGAGTCGCGGATAAGAAATGAAGAATTGAAGCGGATAAGTATAAAAACGGATAGTAATGCTTAAAAACGGATACAAAAGAATTAAACCGGATAGTGACATCGGATAAGATTATGATTCAAACGGATGGATGGATAGCTAAAGGATACAAGCGGATTGCCGAGTATTAAAAAAGTATTCAAACGGATACTTATGGATAGATGACGGATTAAAACGGATAAAGTTTCAATCCATTTACCTCCAGTAGGGATGATATACTAAAAAAAAATGTTCAAAAATAGCTCTTTTTTAGCGTATAAAGTAAAATAACCCCTTAAAACGGACCGATATTGACTCTTTATATCTTTTGTATAATGAAAAAAGTTTCGAATTGCTAAATTTCGTAATGCATTTGTCACTTTGAGGTTAGATCCTCTATGCTTTCTGCCTAGAGAAACAGTCCAAGTACTGAATAAAAATGGCATAAAAATGCCTCTCGGAATCGTCAAAGTCAATGCTGAATACTAACTTGCTCATGCATCACAGAAACGCAATTTCTTTCCCAAAAAATGCCTAAGCTCATAAAAATTTATTTATATCATTGTTGTTAACAATTAAAATATTTTATTGTTTTGTAAACTCTATAAAGGTTTAAAAATTAGTCATTTACACTTGATTATGTTGAAAAAACCAAGTTTCTACCTCTAAAAATAACCAAACAGTACATTTGTTAATTAAATTTGTTTAAACAATCATAAATTGTTATTGAATGACTAAACCGGGTAATTAAGTGACATTTGTCTATAATTTTTGGCCGATTCAATAGAAAAAACTTTATTCATATCTTCATAAATACCTGATATGGCCAATTGTTTATCAAATTTGTTTATAAAATAACAAATTATTTATTGTCTTTCATGAATTTAGTTAAAAATTGGTTTCTGTCTATAAATGATTCATATCTAGTGCGAATCAATTGACGAATCACTGTTAATCCCTATGAATCCATTTTCACTCACTTATTTGTTTATAACAAGTTCAATAAATTTTTAATCAATAGCTAAGTTATTAGAAAACTTTCCTGAATATTTGGTTGCTTCATTGATTCTAGGTATTTGGGAATGAATCTAAGTATTTATCGAAACCCGATGTTCAAAAAGCTAAATTTTTTAAAAAAATTTTTGTTATTAAATTATATATTAAAAATATGTTAATTATATATTAAATATGTTATATTATATATTAAAAAATATATATATTTTTTTTCAAAATATGTATCGACAGTTTTGTGCGGAATTTTATAAGCTTTAATTTAAAAAAATAAGGTTCAAATCGGTTGAGAAATAGCTTCTGAATATTAATTTGTCCGCGAAATTTTTTTTTGACCCACTGTAGGACGACAGAATGGTTCTAGTGATTTCATAATTTTTCGCATATTGTACAAAATAATACTTCTAATTTTACAATATTTTTTTAATTAATGTTCTAAGTAATACTTCTATTTATTAAATTTAGGATTTCAAAAATTCCCGCGAAATACAACCAATAAGGTGAATTTTCTGGTACATTACGATGATGTACGCATTAGAAAAGGAAATATATATGGGGCATTATTCCTCAAGTGTACCACTCTCAGAATTTGACTTTGTCTGATCGAACTCAAACTTGGGTAAAGTATAGTCCTACTAGGTACAACTTTAGAGGCTGAAGATTTTTTCGATTGGATAAAAATTGACCGAGATAGGGGTGGGAGAATTTTTCGAATTTTTTCGATTTTGTGCAGTTTCGTGCTATTTGGAAGGTATTAAGCTCCTTTCCTATGAAATATACAAAATTTTGTCCTATATGTTTTTGATAGATTTTTTCCTGGTCTATCGAATGGTTATAACCATTTTTAAAAAAATTAAAAATTTGACCGATTTTTTTGAAAATCAAAATATTTTTGAGTCTTGCGGGAAAAAAGCAGGTTTAAAAATAAATAAATAAATAAATAAAGCTTAAGTCTTTATCTTTCGATGCTGTAAATTTCATCTTGCTGTTTTTCGTTGTTTTCGAGAAATTAAATAAAGAGTAAAGCACCGCGCCAACGGCGCTCGAAACTGCTGGACCTCTCGCTCCGCGCAATTCTCTTTATTTAATTTCTTGAAAACAACAAAAAACGGCATTTTGAATTTTACAGTATCGAAAGATAAAGCCTTAAGCTTTATTTGGAAACAAAAAAATGTCGTTTTTCTAAAAAAGTCAAAACTATTTTTGATTTTCAAAAATATCAGTCAAATTTTCAATTTTTTAAAAAATGGTTATAACTGTTCGATAGACCAGAAAAAGTCTGTTAAAAACATATAGGACAAAATTTTTTATATTCCATAGGAAAGGAGTTTAGCACTGTCGAAAAAGGGTCTACCAGCACAAAATCGAAAAACGCTCGAGTCAGCTGGGCCTCTCGCTCCGCGCAATTCACTTTATTTAATTTCTCGAAAACAACGAAAAACGGCAAGATGAAATTTACAGCATCGAAAGATAAAGACTTAAGCCTTATTTAAAAAAAAAAAAAAAAAAAAAACATGCCTTTTTCCCGCAAAACTCAAAAATATTTTGATTTTCAAAAAAATCAGTCAAATTTTTAATTTTTTTAAAAATGGTTATAACCATTCGATAGGCCAAGAAAAAAGCTATCAAAAACATATGGGACAAAATTTTGTATATTCCATGGGAAAGGAGCTTAATACCTTAGAAATGGCACGAAACCGCACAAAATCGAAAAAATTCGAAAAATTCCTCCTCCCCTATCTCGGTCAATTTTTATCCAATCGAAAAAATCTTCAGCCTCTAAAGTTGTACCTAGTAGGACTATACTTTACCCAAGTTTGAGTTCGATCAGACAAAGTCGAATTCTGAGGGTGGTACACTTGAGGAATAATGCCCCATATGTATCTGTGGAAAGTGAGATTGTGAGATGATTCAAACATTTAGTTCAGATCAGATGTCAGTACTAGTACTGTTGTCAGTAGTCTGGTCTGGTCTGGTCAGTCAGTCTCGTGCTTGCTCGTGTATTATTACGAGCTGTAGCTCTGATTTAGTTCTGTTGTACTCTTTTCTGATAATATATGAAAGCATCCAGTGGACTTTTTGATTTTACAAGCCATCCAAGTAATAAAGAAATTAGAATAAAATGGCCTTAGAAGATTATAAAGAGATTGTTGCGTCGAGTGCTGCGATTTCAACAGTAGGACAAATGTTAGCCGGAACGTGAGTTTTATCATTTATATCTTAACTATAACTTATATTATTTACATAAAAAGCAAATATCACGATATTTTTCAATATTTTATAGACTTTATGATAAAAAAATATACAGGAGTGATATTCTTCTTTTCATTCAAGAATTTCATGTTTGCAAACTTTAAGATTAAGAATTTAGAATTTTTATAAATTATATAGCAATATATATATATATATATATATATATATATATATATATATATATATAGATATATGGGTCATTATTCCTCAAGTGTACCACCCTCAGAATTTGACTTTGTCTGATCGAACTCAAACTCGGGTAGAGTATAGTCTTACTAGGTATAACTTTAGAGGAAAAAGATTTTTTGGATTGGATAAAAATTGACCGAGATAGGGGAGGGGGAATTTTTCGAATTTTTTCTATTTTGTGCAGTTTCGTGCTATTTCGAAGGTACTAAGCTCCTTTCCTATGGAATATACAAAATTTTGTCCCACATATTTTTGATAGCTTTTTTCCTGGTCTATCGAATGATTATAACCGTTTTTCAAAAAATTTAAAATTTGACCGATTTTTTTCAAAAATCCAAATATTTTTGACTTTTTTAGAAAAACGGCATGTTTTGTTTTTGTTGGCTCAAAATAAAGCTTAAGTATTTATCTTCCGATGCTGTAAAATTCAACTTGCCGTTTTTTGTTGTTTTGCAGAAATTAAATAAAGAGTAAAGCGCCGCGCAAACGACACTCGAAACTGCTGGGCCTCTCGCTCCACGCAATACTCTTTATTTAATTTCTCAAAAACAAGAAAATACGGCATTTTGAGTTTTACAGTATCGAAAGGTAAAGCCTTAAGCTTTATTTTGAGACAAAAAAAAAGTGTAGTTTTTTTAAAAAAAAGTCAAAACTATTTTTGATTTTCAAAAATATCAGTCAAATTTTCAATTTTTAAAACTAGCTGTGAAGTTGTATCAACTTTTGTGCTCATTCAATGAGGACTTTGCTTCCTATAAGCAAATATGATTTGCTTCCTCATAGAGGAAGCATTAAGTATTCTTTACATCACCATTCAATTTTGATTATTTGAGTAGTTATATTCAAAAAGTTCATTTTCGAAAATTACAATAAAGCACAACTTTCTTATTTTTCAATGAAATGCATTAATCTTATAGGTCAATCGATTCGTCTTGACGCAAAGAGCCTTTATTTTCCTTACGTCATCTTTGAATTTTGAATATTTGAGAAGTTATAGTTGAAAAACTAATTTTTTAAAATTAAATAGAACCATAACTTTGTTATTTTTCAATGAAATGAAATAGTATTATAGACCAATCGATTCGTCTCGACATAAAGAATATTTCTTTTCCTTACGTCAACTTAAAATTTTGGTTATTTGAAAAGTTATAGTTAAAAATTAATTTTTGAAAATATAATTACCCATAACATCCTTATTTCTGAATGAAATGCATTAATTATATAGGTCAATCGATTCGTCTCGATAAAAGGAATCTACGTTTTCGTTTCATCAGCTTTAAATTTTGAATATTTCAGGAGTTATAGTGAAAAAATGAATTTTACGAAATTTATAAAAGTACATAAAACTTGTAAAATTAAATATTTTGTTAAACCTTTGAAAGAAATTCAACTAGGTATATAGTGGAATAACTATGCAAAATTTCATTAATTTATCTCTACGCGTTTTCAAGATATTGCAGGATCGTGACACACACACACACACAATTTTTCAGGACATCATGTTAGATATCTAACATGATGTCCTGAAAAATTGTCTGTGTGTGTATATATTGCCATTGAAATATGTAGAAAAAAAACCTTTTTTGGGAAACTGGATTTTGTCACCACTACAAAGCTTCCTCTATGAGGAACCAAAAATGGTTATGACTATTCGATAGACCAGGAAAAAGTCTGTTAAAAACATATAGGAAAAAATTTTGTATATTCCATAGGAAAGGAGTTTAGCACCTTCGAAATAGGTCTACCAGCACAAAATCGAAAAACGCTCCAGTCAGCTGGGCCTCTCGCTCCGCGCAATTCTCTATTTAATTTCTCGAAAACAACATAAAACGGCAAGTTGAATTTTACAGCATCGGAAGATAAAGACTTAAGCTTTATTTCGAGACAAAAAAATGCCGTTTTTCTAAAGAAGTCAAAAATATTTTGATTATTGAAAAAAATCGGTCAAATTATAAATTGAAAAAAAAAATGGTTATAATCATTCGATAGCCCAGGAAAAAAGCTATCAAAAACATGTGGGACAAAATTTTTTATTTGGTGCGCAACTTTGCTTCCGCCGATTTTTTCCAAAATTTGAGGCTTCATTCTTAAAGTGATTACCTATTTATGATTCAAAGTACTGTTCGTCACTAACCACTACTTTTTGCCATCTTTCGGGCAATTGTCGGATACCATCTCAAAAAAACGATGCGTCTTTTGAGGCGATCCACGAATCGATCCATTCTTTGACTTCTTCATAAGAATGAAAATGATGCTCAGCTAGGCCATGTGCCATCGATCGGAACAAATGGTAGTCGGAAGGAGCAATGTCTGGAGAATACAGCGGTTGGGTTAAGACTTCCCATTTTACGGTTTCCAAGTATGTTTTGACGGGTTTTGCGATATGTGGCCGAGCATTATCATGTTGCAGGATAACTTCATCGTGTCTCTCTTGGTACTGTGGCCGTTTCTCCTTCAATTCACAGCTCAAACGCATCAATTGCGTTCGATACCGGTCCCCTGTGATGGTTTCACTCGGTTTCAACAGCTCATAATACACCACTTTCTTCCACCGACATGCCGCTCCTCAACATCAAAATCACCACTCTTAAAGCGTTGAAACCACTCTTGACATGTTCTTTCACTAAGAGCAGCCTCATCACCGTAAACACTTGAGAGCATTTAGTGAGCCTCAGTCGCAGTTTTTTTCAAATGAAAGCAGACAATCAACACTTCCCGCAAATGACGAGAATTTGGCTCGAAAACTGACATTTTCGATCGAGAATACACTTCTGATGCAAACACAAATTCACTAATGTGGTGCTGTCGTGATGTTGACAGATGTCCAAGCTTACTGTATGAAATTTTTGACCAGCCTATTTCAACCGGCACTCACCGCTGCAGTCATCTATCGGAAAACGGCGGAAGCAAAGTTGCGCACCTAATATATTCCATAGGAAAGGAGCTTAGTACCTTCGAAATAGCACGAAACTGCACAAAATAGAAAAAATTCGAAAAATTCCCCCTCCCCTATCTCGGTCAATTTTTATCCAATCGAAAATATCTTCAGTCTCTAAAGTTGTACCTAGTAGGACTATACGTTACCCAAGTTTGATCAGACAAAGTCAAATTCTGAGGGTGGTACACGTGAGGAATAATGCCCCATATACATATAGTTATATATAGTTGTAGTCAAATATACAAATACATATAGGAATCAAATTAACTAACTCCACCCTCCATTTTATGAGAGTAATTTAGTGAGACAAAACATCTTTTGCTGAAAAAGCGAAATCCCGAATGGGATAAAGTTCCGAAAATCAAAAACCATAAAAATCATGGTTTTTTGCGATTATCTCAGCTAATTTGAAAGATAAAAAAAAATGTCTCAAACAAAAGTTGTAGACCTCATCGAAATACACATTTTTTTTTGCAAACATTTTTTTCTGCGAGTGATAGTTTTCGAGAAAATCAAATATATCGATTTTCTTTTTTTAAAAAAAAGTAAAGCGAAATGGCAAAGGAAATGGCAAAGTAGTGGCAAAGGGAAATGGTAAAGGAAGAAGGGTAAAGAGCGTAAGTAGGTACCAAACCGAAACCAATGGAGATACTATTGTAATCTTTGTATCGTTGATTTTCTCGAAAAATAATCGCAAAAAACCATGATTTTTATGGGTTTTTCATGGTTTCACCATGAAAAATGCCTAGTCGCCAATTTTCACTATCATTTTCGTAATCAGCACATCAAAATGCATAAGTAGGGTAAGTGTGGGTACTACTGCGGATGCTCTGATTATTGCAGTTCCAAAGATAAATAATGATTTAGAATGTTTTTAATGTATATAATGCTTTGAAATAATTCAGAAAATTATTATGCGATATATTTTTAATTATCATCAATAAATCAACTCCAGTTACTATGTTTTTATCTAATTTGTTGCAATTTGAATCTCGCATGCTTCCGATACTGATAGTTTTACTGCTTCAATTTGTGGGCGGGTCATGAATACGTTCTGAAAAACTACTTCTAATTTCGTTTCTGGAAACTGAATATTTATTGCAATATTTTAAGTAATAAAGAAAATATATAATTTTTCTCAAAATGCATGCTCAAAGAGAAGAAGTACGTATTTTTATATTTTTTTTACCAAATCAGTATTTGGCACACGATTTGCCTTGTTGCATGTTCTACTGCGGCTTTCCAGGCGTTATACCATAACCTCAAAACTAACCTTAGTTGCCCGTGATAATGCCTGTCACAGCCTGTCAGTGTCGCAGTGTGTCTTTCACCTAAGTAATTTTTAATCACGAAGTTTTTAATCCTATGTGATAAAAAATGGTGAAACCTGGAAGAAAGAAATCTATGCCAAAAAAAGTGCGAGCAACCGGGAAAAAGAAGAATGTAAGATTTCAGTATTCAAGATTTGAAAAAGAACAGCAAAAACTATTAAAGCAACAGCAAAGAATAAAATATCTTGAAGAGAAAAAGAAAGCCACAGAAGGATTTTGATTAAAGAAAAAAGAAGAAGCTGAGATAAAAGAAAGTATTGAATCTTTGCAAAAGAGACAAGAGGAACTTAATTTAAAATGATATAAATTTAATAAAACTTTGAAAACATTTGTTTATTTCGCGTTAAATACTGTAATTTTTAAAAATTGTTAATAAATTTATTAGTATATCTAAGTCATGCCTAATTTACATAATTACGAGGTTTAAATCTCCTACATTATTGGTAAATTCACTTAAAATAAAACAGCAGTATCAGTACAATCTCGTTTATCCGAGGTAATGTGGGGAAGGTGTACCTCGGATAAGCGAAAACTCGGATAACACGGAATATATAAAAAAACTTGAAAACTTTCATTATCTTTGGTATATTTAAAATGTTACAATGCAATTTCACCACATTAACATATGAAAGTGAAAAATTAAGGAACTTGGATTTGTTTTTCGCGTAACAAGCATTACTTATTACAAACGTGGTTTAAGAAAATCAGTGATAGAGCACTGTTTCAAAGCGTGTACAAACAAGCTTGTGCGTTTTTAAGCAACAAAGTAGCGATCGCAAACTACTTCGGGCGCATAGCATAGCGACGTCATCCGTTTTATCCGAGTTTTTCCGTATTATCCGAGTGCATAGCTCGGTTAACGCGGAGTGCTCGGATAAGTCCGGTGGCTCGGATAACGCGGAACCTCGGTTGATCGAAGGCCGGATAAACGGGATTGTACTGTATTACCAGCGTAGCACGAAGTAGTATAAGGAGACGCAACTCCATCTGCGATTCCGGAAAATTCTGCTAGCATTTTTCTGAACACACTTCCTATAGCATTTTGTCAGAGATTGGCCCAGTAACGGATTTTAGCACCTCTTGTAACAAATTTTTGTAACGTGTGATCCATATGGTTGTATTTGTAAACACTGTATCGTGACATCGTGACTGTATGTGTATACTGTGTGAAACCGGTGTTTTTGTGTTTTGTTTTCATGTTATTTGTTATAGAGTGCCGTATTTGCAGTTATAAAGGTAAGTGTTTGTAAATGAAAAGCAAATGCAACATTTATATTTCATATAATTTATAATCTCACGAAATTATAAACGGTACAAGGAAAAAGGCAGACATCTTGTGAAAATTTAATAATAGTTTCTAGTTTTCCCACGAGACGCTACAATCCGTTACTGGGCCGATCTCGACAAAATGCTATAGGAAGTGTGTTCGTAAAACTGCTGGCAGTTCTTACATTAATGTCGGGTCTCCTTATACTACTTCGTGCAGCGTAGTAATAGGGTTACCGCAGTAGTTGACGCTCAGTAGTTCAAGCAAACCCGCAGTAATATCTACATGGAACATTTTTTTTAGATTCGTATTTTTCACGTAAATCTAATTTCTTTTCACGTTCTAACGACTGAATTCTATTAATTAAATAACAAATATTGCTTCACGAATTAATGTGTAACTAATTTTTCATTCAAACACTTATTTTTTTATCTTTAAAAGTCGTCTCGATTTTTTTTCCGCAGTGGTACCCACACTTACCCTATACGGAGTCTCAAGAAAATCTGAGGTTTTTGCTTTTCGGAACTCCACCCACCCCCGGACTCTAATAAAACATACTAAAAAAAAATATTAATTTCTCTGTTGTCATACTTCTTTCCAAATATCTCTAGCAAATCATGATGTGTTATACCAAGAAAAAATCCCTCCCATATCCGCGTTGAATGACTGATGAATTTTAACCCGAAACTCGTTATAAGCCAAAAATCGCAAAAAAACTTCCAAGTATCCTCTAAATTCTCTCTTATCAGATTTCTTTCCAAATACTAAAAAAAAATTCATCCCCATGTCGCGTCGGATGACTGTCTAATTTATAACGAGTTTTGGGATGAAATTAGACAGTAATCTAACGCCGATATGGGGATGAAAATATTTGTGATGTCAAACCTACCATTTGCTAGTAATATTTGGAAAAAAATCTGACAGCAAATGGAAATTTAAAAAAATTTTTTTTTATGTTCCGGGAATTGTAGAAACACGATTTATAATAAATTTTTGAACAATTTTGATTTTCGTTTATAAATGTTGCAAACGGCAGCTACTTTGTGTATTGTAAGGTGACTATGTCAAACTATTCTCGGTCCGGGCTCTATGCTAACTCAGAGTCCCACTTCTGAAATAGCCAAGCACATCACTAGAAAAAACCGGGAAAAACGTTATTTCTGATTCAGGAAATCAGGGAATTTGTAAACGGAATTTCACTAGATAATGAAAAGTTTTGTATGAAAATTTTAAATATTACAAAAAAAAAATTTTATTTTCGGGAACCTAAATTTTTGGAGCATTTAAGGGCGTTGGACCCAAGTGTTAAGCTCAAAATTCCATTCTCCATTTTACTCAACAAAAATTATAGATAAATATTTTTTCGCTCTGTAGCGCTAATCTTTTTTCAAATCTAAGACTGCCTAAAGAGCGAAAAAATATTTAATTTTGATACTTTTCGCATAAAAAGAAGAATTCAAAATCTAACTTCAAAATTTAATATTTTCATTTTACTTAAAAAATATTTGAATTAGATATTTTCTCGCTCTGTACGCATAATTCTAGTTAAAAATTGATTAATTCATCAGAGGGAAAAAATTCCAATTTTAATATTTGTTGAGTAAAATGGAGAAATCGAATTTTTAGATTAGAACTTCGCTCCAACACCCTTAAATTTTCGGGAATTTGAAAATTCGCGAATTTTATATTTTAGGGAAATTGAAATTTCAGGAATTTGAAATGTTCGGTAATTTTCTACTTTCATTAATAAATATTTTCGGAATACATATTTAAATTTCATTAATACACATTTTCGGTAATATTATTTTCATTCGAGAATTTGCATTTTTCGGGAAATTGAATTTATGTGAGTTTTATTAAATTATCATCAGAGAGAATGTATTATATTTGTGTAAAATTTGACCCCCCATTTTTTGTCAAATGTCCACGTTTTGTGACCCCCTGAACCCGCGGAAAACATGTTTTTACGAATGTGCCTGTCTGTCTGTGTCTGTCTGTCTGTAGATTTTAGTTTATTAGCACGATAACTTTTGAAAGAATTTAACTGATTGGATTGGCCTTTGGTATACTCTTTTATTGTCCTAAAATGAAGGTCAAGGCGCTCATATTTTGCGAGCCAAGTGAGCCACGCACGATGAGAATGTGCTCGCAAGGCGGGCAGGTTGTTTTTTTTTTTTTGTATTTCTATATTCACAATTTAAAATTTGGGATTTTGGATTTTCGGCAAAAAGAAATGTTATCCGAATTTAATTGCATTATACAAACTCTAATTTAAAAAGAACTAATCTCCAAATTAAATTTCTACATTATTTTTTCGTATACTCTTTACTATAAAATAATTGTTTCTGAATTTGTAGGCTAATATGTAAGGACATATATCTGCAAAAATCGAGCAAAAATGTCGATCCAATGCCTTTTATCGGTGGGATGATGATGTAAGTATCAGAGAAATATAGGTATTATTTACAAGTTTTTCTAGGAAATAGGAATGGCTATAGATCCGGTTGGCTGGGGAAGTGATTTGCAACAGGATTGGTGGAAAAAATTTCAACCACAACCGATTCCCTTTTCCAGCTTTTCAATCATATTGCACGATTATTTATTTCCGGCAAGGCAATATCTACGTAGCCTTTGTTTAAGGTTGTTGGATTCAAGTTTTAACCTCAAATTCCATTTCCTCATTTTACAAAAGAAGTATTAAAATAATACATTTTTCGCTCGGTATGCGTAATTCTATTAAAAAGTGAATAACGTTATAAAGTCAAAAAAATTTATAATTATAATATTTTTGGGTAAAATGAAGAAATCGAAATTTGAAATTATAATTTCATTCCAATTAACATCCATAAAATATTTCTTATTTTCCAATGTGGAAACTATGTAATAACAATTCTTTTTCAGGAGTATTTTAATGCTTCAGTACGCATTAATTCTTGCTGACTTCACAATTATAAACGTGAATGTATGTGGATTTATATTAAACCTTCTCTACATGAGCTGCTACTACATTTATTCTTCTGAAAAAGTATAAATTCTAAAAAATAAAAGTCTTACTTTTTAAGAGCTTTGAATCCAAGATCTAGAATCTCAAAATTTAATTTCCTCATCTTCTTCAACAGATATCATAATTATAATATATATTTTCGGTCTAATGCATATTAGATAAAATCTATTTCACCTATACATTAAAACTAAAAGTGTGACTATATATAATAGAGAAAGAATTGAACAAATTGAAAAAAAAACACAAAAAAATGGTGAACTCTATGGAATCACTGAAATTTCCCACCTCACTTCGATAAATACATGGTTAAATTGAAAAAATGCACTGTTTGACGGGTCCTTTCATCGAGATGGGATTCTCAATGGCAGGAGAGGTGCTTAGTGTCTCTTTTTGAGAAAAAGACTATAGTTTTGTTTAAAAAAGAGATTGGAGATATTAAAAAAAAGAAGGGTGCATACAACATTTTAGAGAGAGTAGGCATTACTTACATATGTCAAAATCCTTTTTTTCTCGCACAATATGTAAATTACTGCACTGGCAGGGAGACACGAACACTCGGAATTTTTTTCTTCAATAAATGCACTCACAATTACCACACAAAGCTGTCTAAATAATTATGTAGACAAGATTTTGCAGATGCAAAGTAGAGAAGAATAATGTCTATTCCTCTCCTCGTGTTCCTGTTGACACTTTACTATAGCGGAAATGTTGTACGACGCACGCGTCAAGTCCGATGAAGCACATTGGAGATTCTGTCGGTATGTAGTTGTGCCACCATATCGACGTTTGCCGGGTATTTCAAATTTCAATGAAAAATTAATGATAGAAATACAATTTACTTTATTTTGGTTTCCAAATAAATCGAGAATAAAATGAAAGAACTAACAAATTATATATGATAATAATAATTTTTGCAATCATTATATTAAAAAATTTCATAATGATATCTATTTGGAAAAGTGGTATGAACAATTTTCTAGTTCATTTTTCGTGTGCTGTTCAGAAAATTAATATTATTTTTAAATACCGTGAAGAGTACAATTATTTAGCAATCTTTTAAATTTTGTTATATATTTATAACAAAAGAATAAAGATTAATATGTAATGAATAAAGATAAGTATGGATGTAATAAAGGTAAGTAATGAATGCAAACGACATGCTTCATTTATTTAGAAATAATTTTGATTGACGAAAAACAAATTTCGTAAAAAATGGTTCACTGCTTTCTATTTCTTTATATCGTCATACAGCTGACACCGATTTGGAAAACAAAATAAAGTAAATTGTACTTCTAACATTAATTTTTCATTGAAATTTGAAATACTCGGCAAACGTCGATATGGTGGCACAACTACATACCAACAGAATCTCCAATGTGCTTCATCGGACTTGACGCGGGCGTCGTACAACATTTCCGCTATAGTAAAGTGTCAACAGGAACACGAGGAGAGGAATAGACATTATTCTTCTCTACTTTGCATCTGCAAAATCTTGTCTACATAATTATTTAGACAGCTTTGCGCGGTACTTGTGAGTGCATTTATTGAAGAAAAAAATTCCGAGTTTTAGTGTCTCCCTGCCAGTGCAGTGATTTACCTATTGTGCGAGAAAAAAAGGATTTTGACATATGTAAGTAATGCCTACTCTCTCTAAAATATTGTCTGCACCCTTCTTTTTTCTAATATCTCCAATCTCCTTTTTAAACAAAACTATAGTCTTTTTCTCAAAAAGAGACACTAAGCACCTCTCCTGCCATCGAGAATTCCATCTCGATGAAAAGACCCGTCAAACAGTGCATTTTTTCAATTTAACCATGTATTTATCGAAGTGAGGTGGGAATTTGACTGATTCTACATGAAAATTTTTTTTTTCAAAGCGCTCCAACACCCTTAAGCAAAAAGTATTAGTATTAGACAATGTTTCATTCGGTAGCTACACTTCTATCGCTATCCATGGAGTTATATTCTAAAAAGAACATGTTCACCTCATGCGTAACCACTGCAGGTTACGCATTTGAATTTGATTTAAAAGTGGTCTAAATAGTAGTTTATGGTGATACTTCAAAATAGGCAAAATTTCAAGTTGAGCATATTTTTTATTTGGGAGATATGACGACTCAAATCTGTTAGTCGACAATATTAATATCAAAAACGGTTTTCAATTGAGGTATAGCTAATTTTACAGGAAAAAATCAAGATTTTTGCTGAAAATATTGAATTAATCGGTATTTTCATACATTTAGAAAATCTCGATAGATACTCCAAACCTTGTATCCCAAGGCCTTTGAATTTAAAAGATAGATTAAATAATAATAATAATGCATAATAGATAATAAATAATAGATAATAATTAATAGATTAAATTAGATTTCCTAAGATAGACTTTACCCAGAAATTAATTTATGTGTGAATTTAAAAAAAATAGAAAAGGGCTTAAAAAAATTTCACTTAAAAAAAAACAAAAAAAACAAAATAAGAAAAAAACCTCTTCCTGCATTAGTACCCTTACGTGGCGAAGAAGCTTACATATTGTTGAAATACATTTCAGTAATATAACCAAACCTAATCTCTCTTAGAAATGTACATTTATGTACTTTTTAATTCAAAGCCCTGTTGAAAGTAAAAAGATAGAAAAGGATAGAAATTTTTGGATAGAAAAGATAAAGATTTTCTATCCCTCACAAGTGTACACTATGCATCCATCAAACGCTATCTTTTTCTATCTTTGTGTGTATCCATCGTTTTCACTAGGCTCTATCTTTTCCTATCTCTTTCTATCCTTCCCAAAAAATTTGAATTTCTTCTAACTATTTTCTCTATTATATCTTTTTCTATCTTTCAGTATATTTCTTACAAAAAAAAAATGTGAATATCTTTCTATCTCACATTATCAATCTTTTTCTATCCTTAGTTTTAAACTTATTAATTTTCAAAAGTTGCAAATGCATACTAATATTTTAAATACAATATTTTGTATATAAATATTACTCCAATCTTTTACCGCTAACACATACATGTAACACTGTGAAAGATATAGGTAATGATTCAAATGATTAGACAAAGTAGGATAAACATAGATAGGAAAGTTGGGATTGAAAGAGATTGGCACGGCAGTAGATTACAAAAGGGATAGAAAAAGATTAGCACGGATAGGCGGGGAATAAGGAAAAAGATTAGCGTGGATCTATCTTTTTACTTCCAACAGAGAGGCCTTCGAATACATGGTTTGGAATATCTATCGCGATTTTTTAAGTCTCGATTATGAAAATAGCGATTACTCCAATTTTTCTGTAAAATTGACTATACTTAAATTTTAACGAATTTTAAAAAAATCCAGATAAGTTTCAAGATTTTCAAGTAATTTGAAAACATAAAAATTCTTTTTCATTCTTTAAAATCTGTTAAATCTCTTGAAATCTTCTGAATTCTTTGAAATATTTTAAAATATAATAGGTATATGTATATTGAAATCTTGTTAAATTCATTTTACATCCTTAAAATTAAACACTCCCTAAATTTGAAACAGTAAAAACTCACTGATTCACAGTAAAAGTTGAAGCCTAGAGACTGTCGGAAACAGTGAAAACAAATTTCACTGTTCCGACAGTAAGTATTACAATTTTATCAGTACACTTCACTGACAAAACAGTAACAAGTAACTGTAATAAACAGTAATACTTACTGGCACACAGTTACTTTTTACTGTTTTGTCAGTGAAGTGTACTGATAAAACTGTAATACTTACTGTCGGAACAGTGAAATTTGTTTTCACTGTTTCCGACAGTCTCCAGGCTTCCACTTTTTACTGTTTCAAATTTAGGGAGCACTCACTTCAAGACATTCAATTTATAGAAGCAGTTTTGTTTAATTTTTTTTTTTTTTTTTTCATTGAAGATTAAGATATTTTAACATGAGATTTTTAAAAATTATCTTTAGCACAAATCAATCACAAAGGCGCGTGCTGTAGCGCGCGTATAAGATTCTAATTAAAAGTATTTCTACAGAGCGAAAATATACGTAAATTCTAATTTAAAATGAGGAATTCGAATTTTAAAATTAAAACTTGGATTCAACACTCTTAAGACTGTTGGAGCAACGGAAAAAATGGTATTTTTTTACTTTAGATTTTAAGGCCGTAAAAAATACAAGGTTTTAAGTACTGTTGTAACGAACCAATAAATATTCCTAGGAAAATCGTGTCGAGAGAAAAGTTAGGAAAGTTAGGCTGGTCGGAGAATTACAGAGAACAAGAGATTGATTAGTTCAATCTCTTTAAATATTTTTGTGGGATAAGTAAATTTCCTGTCCTCATCCGAGGATGTAAAGTTGTCATCTGATGGGAGATAAATAAACAAAGCCTGGTATATGATATAAGTAAACAAGAAATATATTCTGAAACTCCTTTTCGAATTCAATTAATAATCCCCTTTTTATACAAAGATCATTAATAGAGAAAACAGGTATCTTAGAGGTTTTTGAAGGTTTGAAAATAAATTTAATTATTTAGTGTAACGGGTCGGGGAAAAACGTAATAATTATGAATTCAAATATTTCGTGCCCGAACTATATTGCAGGACTTCTTTATTTGAAATAGAACTAGCGTGGTCAAAGGTACTAAAAAGACTGTCTCCCTCGCACAAGGGATGCTGCGGCTAGGGCCCCATACCAGAGGGACTTTAAAGAAGGGGAAGATTTATGTTTCCGTTACAGTCCTCCCTTTAGATTGGATTTAGTCCCTAAATCTTTTTATTGGATCTTACACAGTGTGTCCCAAAAATAACCGAACTTTATATTTATATCATACAACATGCAGTGCCATCTATTAAAAACTTACAGCATAAAAAAGATACATTCATCCTCTTTCAAACGCACCTCACTTCATTTAAATCGGATGACAGATGTTAAAGTTACAGCCATTTCAATACAAGAAAAAGTGTGCTAATGTTACAAAACAAAAATGGAACAAAGAGCAAATATAAAATTTTGTGTTAAACTTGAAAAAAAAAATTGCTGAGACATACGAATTGATGAAAAAAGTTTATGGTGATGATTGTATGAGTCGTACTCAAGTTTATACGTGGTTTACACGATTGAAAAATGGTCGTGAGGATTTAAATGACGACCTAAGGCCAGGTCGTTCAGAAGCTAGTAATCGTGCTGAATTTGTGGAAAAAGTCCGTGAAATCATTGGTATCGATGCAAATTTTACTACGAGAATGTTGGCTGAGGAATTAAATACGAGTAAAAACACTATTTGGAGAATTTTAACTGAAGATTTGGGTAAAAGAAAGATCTGTGAGCGTTTTGTTCCACACGAATTAAATGAAGACCAAAAAATCGCTCGTGTGGAGCATTGCAAAGACATTGTTGAAACTGCTGAAAACGATCCAGACTTTCTTGATTCGATCATAACTGGTGATGAGACATGGTGCTTTAAATATGACCCTGAATCTAAGCGTCAATCTGCTGAATGGAAGACCAAAGGCGAGCCAAAACCAAAAAAATTGCGTTTTCAGAAGTCTCGAATCAAGACAATGTTTATTACTTTTTATGATTCAAAGGGTATTGTCCACAAGGAATTTGTTCCAGAAGGTCGAACTGTTAATGGAGAATACTATTTAGGCGTTTTACATCGTTTGTGGAAAAGAATTGGTCGTGTTAGACCTGAATATCCAGCAGGAAAACAGTTGTTTTTATTGCACGATAATGTACCACCTCACAAGAACAAAAAAGTGAACGAATTTTTGATGAAAAAACGGATTTCTCTCATCAACCACCCTCCGTATTCACCTGATCTATCACCATGTGACTATTTTCTATTTCCAAAATTGAAAACCAAGATGAAAGGAGCATTTTATGATGATATCCCAGCCATTCAAGCAGCCGGAACACAGGTGCTGAAGAACATTTCTATCAATGACATAAGAAAATCTATGCATGCGTTGGTTGATCGTTCCAAACGTTGTATTCAGTCTAATGGAACCTATTTTGAATAAATAATAACTTTCAAAGGTAATATAATGTGTATTTTATTCTATATCCAAAAAGTTCGGTTATTTTTGGGACACACTGTGTATTTTAACATTAGTAGTCTTAATTGTACAATCTACCTTATTTTCTTCTAATGGTGCAGTAGGAGCAGCGGTGTAATGCACAGATGGGGCTGTGCTTACATTGGTCTTTATGCAAAATATACAAATCTTCCGAGGTATACACTTACGGAGTAAGTCAAGGATACCACATTTGTATCCCGCGAAAATTAAGACAGTTATGATCGCAGTGTAACCTAGGTACTGTAACCAGGTAGTAGCCTGTTCAGTCCAGCTTCAGGTTCGTCTGTCTCTACTGACCTTGTCAACGGCATTCTCGATGTCATCTACTGATTGTTTTAAATTATTTAAATTTAAAGGCTTAATCTCTTGTGTTAGAGGTACTAGTTTTTCTTTAATAGAATCTAACTGCTTATCAGTGTACGGTAACGACAAATTTTTCTTATATTTTATCTCTCCTACAAAAGAATCTGTAAAGCTTAATTTTAGTACCATATTCAACCCGTTCAAAATACATTTGTCTTTACTAATAATCTTCGTCGGTCCTTGAATATTAAATTTTTGCTTGCCTGATTCGCATAGCGCATCTACTTCTATAGGTTCATGCGGGATTAGGATGTATCCACTGGTGAGTGGTATAAAAGCGATGCTCACAATCTTAAAAGGAGAGTATTTGCATTCATCCTTAATGGTTTTTACATTTGTTCTTAATATACTATTCTCGCAACTATGGGTTTCGGACATTAAATACGTAGGTTGGTTTCGTTTACACATTTTTGTTTTTTCGTAAGTCTTACATGTATCTAGGGTCATTTTGTCGGTAGGTACGTACGTAGTGTGTTCCTGTCCCATGAACAAGTATTCGTAGTCAGGGATTATGGCAAGAAAAACTGAACTGATTTGCTTAGGAATAGGTATTAAGTGCTTGATTTCATAGGTCTCAGTTTCCGGGATAGGGATATGAATAGAATACACAAACCGATTTTTTGTGATGGCCACGTTCACTACCGAGATGTCGATGATATGTTGGAAGTTTGATTCTTTCAAGGGAATGGTGTATTTGATGTTAAACTTTTCCTCAAATTCCTTCATTTCAAATATAAGGATGTTTGGTGTTAGAAGTTGATGATGAACTATTTCATTTTTCCCGTCATTGATTGCATTTATAAGAAGGTTGATGTCTTCACTCAATTCATCGACTATCATCATGCAAACCGTTATTTGGTTGGCGATGGCTAAATTTTGCATATTTCTATTCGTCCCGTTAGCCAGTTGATTAAAACGATTAACGTTTTCTTTACTATGTAGTTCTAACGTCTCGAAATCAGTAGAAGCAGAATTTAGTAGTAGTTTTATTATCTTTGTCTGGTTAGAAATGCTTTGTGAAAGAATTGTATTATCCTTGAATAGGCTATTTAGTTCTTTATTAATATAAGCCATATCATTTTCACTTAGAGTACCAAAAAGTGTTTTCGAGACATCTCCTATGAAGTTAAAAAATCCTCTTTTACTTCTTTTTTTACCCAAGAGCTGATTCGAAAGGCTTCTCTGTCTGTCTAAACGCTGTCTAGGCGGCTGCAAAGGCGCTTTGCAATGATCCAAACCTGTTGTCAATGTCGTCAGTTCCTACTCCAAGAATGATGTTCCATGTGTCATGGTAGATTTGAGCCTGACCCAATTCTTCCGAGTAAATAGTCACCCCGGTCAAGTCGCTTGTGATGATCTCCGCCGATATTATTTTTGGTAGCCATAACAAAATGAGTGTAGCCATTCTGTAGCATTAGGCATAGTAGGGCATAAGTTGGTTTGCATGTATACGAGTTGCTTTATTGTTAAATGTTATTGTGTAATTATTGTTTTCTTGTTGTTCCACAATAACTGCCGGCCCTTTCTATGAAGGAGACAGCTTGTTCTCTGGGTGGTTATTGATGAACTTGACTAAATCCCCCGGTTCGTAGATACCTTGTGGTATTGAAATTTTTGAATCCTGTAACTTTTTATATGTAATCTTTTGCACTTCTATTTTCTCTTTTGCCTTCTGTAAGTCGTGTTCATGCCTTCTTTTCCACAGGTTAAGTAACTCTTCATATTTGACATTTGGTGTAGTGCTTAGCATTGAAGGCAAGTTTGCCTCTCTGCCGAATGTCAGCTGGAAAGGTGAGTATCCGGTACCCTCGTGTTTCATGGTATTATAAGCCATACAAATTATTTTCAAGTTTTGATCCCATTCAGTGCTGTGATCCTCGATGCTGGTTTTTAATAAATTTTGCTTCCTCATAGAGGAAGCTTTGTGGTGGTGACAAAATCCAGTTTCCTAAAAAAGGTTTTTTTCAACATATTTTAATGTCAATATATCTAACATGATGTCCTGAAAAATTGTCCGGATGTGTGTGTGTGTGTGTGTGTATGTGTATGGATGTATGTCACGATCCAGCAATTTCTTGAAAACGCGTAGAGATAAATTGATGAAATTTTGCATAGTTATTTCATTATACACCTAGTTGAATTTCTTACAAGGGTTTAACAAAATATTTAATTTTACAAGTTTTATGTACTTTTATAATTTTCGAAAATTCATTTTTTCACTATAACTTCTCAAATACTCAAAATTCAAAGATGATGTAAGGGAAATAAAGATTCCTTGTGTCGAAACGAATCGATTGACCTATATGATTAATGCATTTCATTAAAAAGTAAGGATGTTATGCTTAATTGTATTTTCAAAAATTAATTTTTCGACTATAACTTCTGTAATATTCAAAATTCGAAGTTGACATACAGAAAATAAATGTTCCTTGCATCGAGACGAATCGATTGGTCTATAATATTATTTCATTTCATTGAAAAATAAGAAAATTATGGATCTATTTAGTTTTGGAAAATTTGTTTTTCAACTATAACTTCTCTAATATTCAAAATTCGAAGCTGATGTAAGGAAAATAAAGGTTCCTTGCGTCGAGACGAATCGATTGACCTATAAGATTAATGCATTTCATTGAAAAATAAGAAAATTGTGCTTTATTGTAATTTCTGAAAATGAATTATTCGAATATAACTTCTTAAATAATCAAAATTTAATGTTGATGCAAAGAATAATTAATGCTTCCTCTATGACGAAGCAAATCATATTTGCTTACAGGAAGCAAAGTGCTCATTGAATGAGCACAAAAGTTGATTCAACTTCACAGCTAGTTTAATTGTTGAATGGGCTCTTTCAAGTGCTCCATTGCTTTGTGGATGATACACTGTTGTCTTTATGTGTCTAATCCTGAACATGTTTTCAAAGTTCTGTGTCAGTTCAGATACAAAATTCTGTCCTTTATTAGTTAAGATATTCCTAGGTGCTCCGAATAAGTATATGTAATGGTCGAATAACCCTTTTATAATGTTTTCGGATCCTACGTTTTTAGAGGTATCAGGGTTAAGTATTTTGTAAGCATGTCTTGAATACTGAGAATATATTCGTTTCCTGAAAGCGTCAAGGGTAAGGGTCCAAAAATGTCCATGGCGATTTTATCGTTGGGATCAACCGGTGTATCTGGAATGATTGCTTCACATTGTCTTTTGATTCTGACTGTCTTTTGCAATTGGCAAACGGGACATCGTTTGATGTAGTGGATTATTTCTTGTTCCATATTTCTCCATTCTCCAAGTGTTCTTGCTCGTTCAATGGTTTTGTTTTCCCCAAAATGTTATGATGAGATAGAGCCATGTGATTCCCTTATGATTTCTGCCTTTTCTTCATGAGTGAGCTCTGCGCGTGGGTTGTAGCATGCAAGAAACTGCTGGTCTTTATTTTTGTTGCTCAGGAAGTTGAGGTAGTCTTGTATCTTCAATTTTTCTAAAGGGCTAATCGTTGGGTCAATGAAGTGGTATCGTGTAATGGTTAAATTGTCTGCCAAGGCTTCTTGATTTATCCTATCCAACATTGCTAACCATTGAGTCTCGTTAAATGGAGATAGCGTATATTGAGATATTTTCTGGCTTCCTTTCCGTTCCTTAGATATGGTGCGCCAAAGTTTTCCTCCTGCATTAGGTTTAATACGTACTCTACTAGGCATTCTGTTGGTAATCCATTTTTTATATTCCTTGACCAAATTTTCTCTTCCGTCAGTTAGTCCTTCCACATCTGACAGGAGCTGGTCTGCATCAATGCGTCGTTGTTTATAGTTTCTAGGCGCATCGGCCGTCTCTGGGATTGCTGAGCTAGGTGGTGACTCTTCTCTCTCACTCAAGGTAGCTGAGTTTTGTAAGGTTTCTGTCCTTTCCGACTCTTCAATGGATGTTTCAATATTATCTGGATCTCTTTCTTCGGACGTTTCTCTTGGAATATTTTTCTCTTCTATGACTGGAAATAATCTCGATAAACCATCTGCAGCTTTGTTTTCTTTTCCTTTAACGTGTTGAACGACGTATTCGTACTGCTCAAGGTGAAGTCTCCATCTTAATAGTCGTGAAGAGGGATCCTTCATATTATGTAACCATATCAATGCTTGGTGATCAGTTTGAATGGTGAACGTTCTACCCAACAGGTATTGTCTGTCTTTTGCATGCCCAAACTATTGCTAGCAGTTCCTTCTCCGTTGTGTTATAATTGATTTCGGCTTTATTTAATGTTCTGGATATATAACAACAGGGATGTCCATTTTGTGACAAAACTGCTCCTAATCCAACGTTGGACGCGTCGGTTGTCAACGTAAATTTTTCTTTATAATCTGGGAATCTCAATACTGGTGCTGTACATAGTAATGTTTTTAATGTATCGAAGGACGTTTGGCATTCCATCGTTCAATTAAAAGGGGTATCTTTTTGTGTTAAATTTGTCAGTGGTTTACTTATGTGAGCAAAGTTTTTTTTATAAATTTCCTGTAATATCCTGCGATTCCTAGGAAGCTTTGGATTTGGGTGACGTTCTGTGGTGTTTTGAAATCTCTCACTGCCTGTATCTTTGTTGGGTTGGGTTTCACGCCATCTTTTGTTATTAAGTGTCCTAGATACTTAAGTTCCGGTCGCAGATATTCGCACTTGTCTGGTTGAAGCTTTAGTTCCGTTTTCTGTAGTCTGTCAAAAAGATCAGTAATGTTCTTGTTGTGTTCTTGTAAGGTAGAGCCAAACACAACAATGTCATCCAGATAAACGAAACATTGTTTCCGTATCAATCCTCTCAAAGCATTGTCCATCATTCTCTGAAAGGTTGCAGGGGCGTTTTTAAGCCCAAAGGGCATTCGGTTAAATTCGAAATGTCCCTCTGATGTGGAAAACGCCGTATATTTTTTTGATGCTTCGCTTAACGGAATGTGATGAAATCCGGAACTCAGGTCCAAAGCAGAAAAGAATTTCGCTTTCCCTAATTGGTCTAAAATGTCGTCGATGACAGGCAATGGGTACGCGTCTTGTTCCGTGTCTTCATTTATTTTCCCGAAGTCGATTACTATACGCCATTTCTTCTTTTCAGATGCATCTTCTTTCTTTGGGACTACCCAAATAGGTGAATTAAATGGTGAATTCGAATCTCTTATTACACCATTTTCTTTCAAGGTATTCATTTGTTTATTTATTTCTTCTTTATGACATTCGGGGGGTCGATAAGATTTTATATTCACTATCTTGCCTGTTTTTAATATTATTTCATGTTCTACCAGGTCAGTACCTGGGAACAAATCTCCTTCAAGGTGATAGACATCATTGTACCCTGCTATTATTTTCCAAAGATCGTAACGTTCCTTTGCCACTATGTGGTCCAGTCTGGTTTTGTTTAATAAGTCCTGAATCCTCGTTGCCTGATCTCCTTCTGAGGTAGCAACGCTGATTCTACTTATTTCTTTAATTTCCTTTATTTCTTCATATTCTAAATATTGTGGTATCTTTAATGGTTTCTTTTCATAATTGCATAAAGGTACCACCACTTCTCTGTTGTTTATTCTGTATATACCATCAGGATTGATTCGTGGTTTTCTATATAGATATCTTGATCCTTTTCTGCTACTTGTATTTTAGTTATCTGTGATGTGTTTCCAGAGATAAATGTTCCGTCTTCATAAAGTGGCAATTTTTTGTTATCAATGTAAAGAAGTTCTTTCGTTAAATTATATTTATTAAATGCATTCAGGAATGGAATTCCGATAATACCTTCCTCAGGTATGGGGAAATCATTATCTATTATGTGAAATAAATGCAATTTGCCTAGATATGGGATTTTTACTGCGTGATAATAACTAATATATTTTCCCATAGCAAAACGCTTTTTCCTTTGGAATGGTTTTCTTTCCGTGGGTACTTCGGAGGTTTTTATAAGATTAATAGCAGCTCCGGAATCTACTAACAGTCTGTAGATCCGTCCATCAGAGTGTTTTCCGTCTATGGAACGCAATCGTCCGCTGATTGCTGATACTCTGCAGACTCCTCGTAGTCTATTCTATTTCTTTTTGCTATTTCTTCTTGGTCTATTTCTTCTTGCTCTCCCGGTGTCAGTTCGTAGCATTCTAATAGGTAATGTGTATCTTCCAACTCCTGGATGTTCCTGACCTCCGGTGGTCTTTTCTGTGATGTCCCGTTTCGAAAACCCTGCTGCTTTGATTTTAAATAGCATTGTTTCTCCAAATGCCCCGGTTTTTTTACAGAAGTTGCCAGTTAATTGCATCCTCTGTTGTAAGGCTAGCCCGTGGTTTGGAGGATCATAGGACTGGTTCCGAATTTGTGACTATGGGACTCGAGTCACGGTCGCAGGTATATTTCTCGTGGGCGGTCTGAGACTATTTTGTTGTGATGTTCGGAGGGTCGTTGAATCTTTGGCGCGGAAACGTTCTTTACACCATACCTCTGCTTCCAGTGCCTCCTGTAGAGCTTGGTTCAGGGTTCTGGGTTTTAGAGGTCGTACTTGATGGCTTATGTCATCTCGTAAATTCATTACATACCTCTTTGTAGACGATTTTTCCTCCATCTGAAGTGCTAATTTCCGCTCTATTCCCGATGAATATTCGGATTGAATTGTGTAGATCAATTCATTATACGCGCTCCTAAATTTTTGATTGTAAAATTGGACTGAGTCTTGATTTTTCCGGATTAACTCAAGCTTACTTCGACACGTTTCCAGAGTGGTTGTGGTAGCTAAATTTGTTTTTAATGGGTTAAAGAGATCATCATAACTATTAATAGGACAGTGCCGGATTGCCCTTTTTGCATTTCCAATTATCTTTTCTGTTAAAATATAATCCAATAGTAGACTGGGTTGGGAGCATCGAATTTTAGCGCGTTTCACGGTACTGATGAAGTCGTGCACACCAACATCATCTTGACCGTTGAGTACCTCTACGGTGCGTATAAGGTCTTTAGCGTGGGAAAGTGGCTCATTTTCCCTCAAAGACATCGCCTGTAGAGTGTTTCTCTGAATGGTATGTGCGGGAGGCAGGGATGAATTTATGTGAATACCACATTGGCTAGGGGCGAAAGAATTCGAGGGTTGCATGCCGTATCCGCTGGATCTTACCGGACCACCCGCTGCTGGAACGGTCTTGGGTAGCGCAGACGGTATCGTTTCTTCGTCTGACGACTCCTGATACTGCAACTGTTCGTTCGACTCATCCTCCGTGACCAATGCATTGCTAATTTGAGCAAGATTTCTAATTTCATCCACTCGCTTCAGGTTTTCCTCACTTAAAGTCATCATCCCAGATTCGATTTTATTTTGTTTGTCCTCAATTAGCTGTAGTTTATTCAGGATAAGAGACAAAGTATCCTGGTTCAGTTTCGACGATTCTTCTGCTGGGATCTCGAGCGACATGGTTGTCATGGTGGGGCTATCAAAGTCTGTGGAAGTGTCTGTTTGAGTGTGATATTGTGTGCTTAAATTTTCCCTATAGGCTTGGAACGCCTATAAACGCCTTTAAGTCTACTTTCGGGTGTCGGGTGTATGTCCCGAACGCGTAACAATGTCGAATTTTAATTTTGTTTTTAAACTCCTCACTTGCGGGATCATGCTACAACAATGCCTCAAGGTTAATTCGGAGTACTTCGTTGAATTTATTATCGGTGGCAGAGCTTGCGAACACGCAAAGTATACCAACGCCTAACAGTACAAAGGTTCTATCTTATTTTTTAATTTCACAGCTTATTTTCTAATTTCACAGCTTACTTGGAATCTCAGGTTCTTGGCTGCTCCTTAATCGAACTGCTACTGCTGTTTTCGGTATGCGTGGACACTTGTAGCTGTTGAAATCTTCTGAGTGGTATCCGTGGATACTTGTAACTGTTGAAATCTTCTGAGTGGTATCTATGGACACTTGTAGCTGTTGAAATCTTCTGAGGCTTATCGTCTCGATCGACGCGCTCTAGGACTTATTGTCTAGATCGACACGCCCTTTTATGTTTATTTTTTTATGCCCTGAGACGCTCTGCTCCCGGTTGGTTGACGGGCTATACCGTAGTGATAGTCCGGAGTATTTCGTAATCACCGTAGTGATTGATTCCTTTGATTAATCACAGTAGTGATTTCCGCTGTCCAAGTTTTTATCCAAAGATAGGGTCGTTTGATCTTTAAATCGCTAGATCGTTTACTCCTATCCTGGCAGGATCGCCAATTTTGTAACGGGTCTGGGAAATACGTAATAATTATGAATTCAAGTATTTCGTGCCCGAACTATATTGCAGGACTTCTTTATTTGAAATAGAACTAGCGTGGTCAAAGGTACTAAAAAGACTGACTCCCTCGTACAAGGGATGCTGCGGCTAGGGCCCCATATAAGAGGGACTTTAGAGAAGGGGAAGATTTATGTTTCCGTTACATTAGGAACGATACATAATAATTCGTCTTACCCGTTCCTAAGTTAGCTTACTAACTACCATCATGGATGAAGCGGAGTTACACAAGTTGTTCCGATTCTTCCCTATTGGGCTGTACTTATTCGAGGTTTCGTTGTTATTATAAAACAACTCTAGTTCATTCAAGCACACTTGTCACTTTCAGTTTCTCCCACGCTTCACATAAATTCACTGGAGTCACAAGAAAATCACACAGATGGCTTTCAACCGAAGCGAATGAGAGCAATTAAATCTCAACACTCCTTCCTATGCATTTTCCCATGATTCCGGTTACAAATTGTTTAGTAAAGAGATTCCCTCTCGTTTTGAGTTTCGAGATTAAATCCCCTAACTTATGTGACAAAAGTTTGTAGTAAATTTTGGAAGAAAGCTCGTGAAGAGATTCTCAGAAGCAGATCTCTATTTAGTTGGGGTCGATAAGTGCAAACACACACTTATTTCCCGAACATACGACTCTTTCTTTTAATTTTGATTACCAAATTATAACTATTCCGATTTATGCTCACCAGTTCTGATGTTGAAATTTAATTTAACTCTACAGGATTCACTATTGCACTTTTCCAATCGAGATAGATAATTTTTCAATCAGTCCTCTAGCAGAGGTACTCTAGTATATTACCACACTCGGTTTCTTTAACTTTTAGGACTCACTATTGCTTCTTTCCACTCGAGCTAGATAAATTTCTATCAGTCCTCTAGCAGACAAGAGCGGACTCCCGCACTTTTCGGTAGTTTATATAAAAGGAGACACCTAAAACATGCCGTGTCCAAAAGGTCAGAATATTCCTTCAGGACAGCCAAAGAAATTCAACTGAATAAATTTTCTAGCCAAATTACGGCTCAGAATAATTTGTCAGATTGGATTTCTTTGTCCTCAAATCGAGTAGAATTTGGAGATTTTACGTCCCTCGTTCAATTCGACTCGACTTTCATATTCCTTCGGGATAACTTTTGCGGCGCTTTTGGATTTCCAGAATGTCGTAGAAGCTGACGTCTAGGCTTCCCTTTTCGCGGTTTTGTCCGGGCCACCCGACAGGATCGAGAGCGCGGTTACGAAAAGAACGACTTTAGATGAGACGGGCACTGATTTTCTGTATTTAGCTTTAATAGGGAAACTTCTCTACTCGAAGTATAAGTTCGTCAGACTGCCAAGAGCAACTAATTTGTCTTGATTTTATAATGCCCGTCATAGGTGTGCCATCAGTTGATTTGGTGGGAAATTTTTGAAGAGTCAGAGATTTTTGATTGGCTGGAAGATATGGTGTGATTTGTAGATCAGGGGAATTAAGGTAGAAGAACTTTCGTACGTATATTGTAATTTTGACAATTCTGCAGAAAGTGAATTTTCGTTGGCAAGTGGATCAAAGGCAATGAACCCACGATCGGTTGCTTCCGAATTGTATTTAGAAATAATTTTTTTCGTTCGTTGCGCAGGCGAACAAGAATTTGCTGAATTGTAATTGAATACCAGATAGAGAGATATTTTGCACTTTACGTTTGCATTAAATTGTTAGAATTATTTTTAATTCTATTTTTCAACTCAGTTTGAATTGAGTGTATATTAAATAGAATATAATTTTTCAATATTGTATTATCATCACAGCTGAGTTTAGTGATTTAATTTTTAATAGCTCAGAGTCTTGAGGAGAAAAATGCGGAAGGACGAATTTGATATAGGAAGGTCGGGTGTGAGAGGTGGAGTATCCGATAATGCACCTCCGAGCGGCCACTATATGACTATGCATTATTGCTTGAAATGAGTGTCCGTCTCTAGTAATCGTAACTTCTTTCTTTCATTCATTCACAGTATTCTATTCTATTATGCTAACTTACGGAATCTTTTTATATAAAAAGGAAATATAATATTTGAAATTATAATTTTAATTTCTATCATTTTATGTTTGAAAATTCAGTTTATGCTTCGAGGCTTGCTCAGTTATTCTTTACCGAGGTGTTGCGTTAGCAGCTCGGGTTACCGCTGCCAGTGACCTCAGAAAATATTCTTAATGTATTAAATTCATTTATTAAAGTTTCTTGCGAAATTTATTGAGTCAATCTTGCAAGTGGGCGATTTCTTTTAAGAATTTATTTATATATAAAAAAAAAATAAAAAATGAATATTTTCATAGGGCTGGTACGTAACACCGTTTAACAGGGAAGTGTTTCTCGATGTAAAAAATGGAGCTTAGTGTCTGTTTTTTGAAAAAAGTAATTTGTTTGGCTAAAATGGAAAAGTTTCCGCCAGGGTGAAGTTTTAGGAGCCGCGAAACTTTTCCATTTTAGCCAAACAAATTATTTTTTTCGAAAAACAGATACTAAGCCCCATTTTTCACATCGAGAAAAACTTCCCTGCCAAACCGCGGCACTTAAAACCGTGTATTTTTTGTTGTCTTAAAATCTAAAGTAAAAAAATTACATTTTGTCCGTTGCTCCAACAGTCTTAAATAAAATAATCCTCTTAAAATAAAATTAACTCTAAAATATTTCTTTTACAGTCTAATACTTTAGCTTCGTTGGCAAAAGCAGGTGCATTTGTTGCAGTTTTGATCGGATATGCACAAATAGAAGACGAATCGAAAATCGAATTCCGATTTGGACTTGTCGTTACTGCATTAATGTTCATCTTAATCGCGTCGCCCCTTATTCATTTGGTTAATATAATTCATTTAAAAATATTTAAAAAATTTTTATATAATTTACAAAAATATATTAGTTTTTAATGATAAATATCTGCTTCAATTTCAGGGAGAAATTTTCGAAACCAAAAGTACGGAGATGCTTCCCTTTCCCTTAATTTTCATGGCAACAATCGTGACCTTCCAGTGGTTATTATACGGACTTATAGTCGACAATGGTTTTATAATAGTAAGTATAAATAATAATTCAAAATATCCTTCAGCCAAAGAGATTTCGTAAACAAAATAAGATAAATATTAATCCAATAATGATAGTTCCAGAATGCAGTTGGCTTCGTAATATCTGCAGCGGAGTTGTCTTTATTTGCAATATTTCCATCGAAACCAGCCAAAGTCACGCCTGAAAAAGTTGAAAAGAAGAAACAATAATTTTTCAAGATCCCTAGTAGAGCTATCATACTTAGAAAAAATCAGTGATATTCTTCATTCCTGCAAACTTATGGCTTAAGAATTTATTTATATCTAGAAAAAATAATACTATAAAGTCTTTAAAAAAGATAGGAAGAAGATACAAGATAGTTAAACAGAAATTATCATTAGATTTAGAGTAGCAAATACTTTTTAAGGGTATTGGATCCAAATTCAAATTCAAAAGTAAATTCCCCATTATAATCAACAATTATTAAAATTAAATATCTTTTCGCGTTGTTTCTGTATTCTGTTTAAAAATAGAAATGTACCTATAGAGCGCAAAAATTATGACTAAAATAGAACTAAAAATACAGGTTTTGTCGCTCGTCTGTACCCATAATTATATATTTATAAAAAGAGTAACTGCTCAGAGCGAAAAAATATCTAATTATAATATTTATCGAGTAAAAAGAACTCAAATTTTGAGATTAGAACTTGGATCTATTAAAACCCTTAATAGAATATTTTTCGGCTAAGTCTTTTTTTTAGAACAGTCGATATATACTTCAATTTTGGTAATAAAAATGACATCTCTAAAGTGGCAAATTAAAAAAGAGTTCCTATTACTCAAAATATTTTTAAATTTCTTTCAAATATGTATATAGAAACAAATATCATAGTTTAACAAAAACTTATCTCTATTTTTTTAACACTTACTAGAAAATATATATTTGAAATTGTAGTCTTTTTAGTGGCTGTATTATCAGGCTAATAACGAAAGTACTTCAAGACAGATAGATAGGTAATAATCGCTCAGTCTTATTGATTGACTGATTGCATGAAGGTCAGGTAATTATCGCAATTGACGGTCGACTTCGTCATTTGTTATGCACGATTGAACATGGAAGGACGAGAAAGTGAAATTGCCTAAAATGCAATTAATATAATAATTTCATCATTGTCTAAAAAATTGCTTCACATTTTATTTTAACATTGTCTTATCTAATAGTAAAAATTATGTGAATACTAAATACAATCATTTTTACTATGAACATATTTTGTTTTCTGCTCTCGGAATTTTTTTCTTCAATAAATGCACTCCCAATTACCTACCAAAACTGTCTAAATAATTATTTAGACAAGATTCTTCGGATGGAAAGTATATCAGAATAATGTCTCTTTTGGTGTAATAATAATGTAATAATAATAATGTAATAATAATGTAATAATAATAATAATAATAATAATAATAATAATAATAATAATAATGTAATAATAATAATGTAATAATAATAATAATAATAATGTCTGTTTTGGAAACGTCGAACGACGTTCACGCCAAGTCCGACAAAGCAAATTGCAGATTCCGCCGGTAAGTAGTTGTGCTGCCATATTGACGTTTGCCGGGTATCTATTTCAAATGTCAATTAAAAATGAATGTTAGAAATACAATTTACTTTATTTTGTTTTTCAGAGAAATCGAGAATAAAATTAAAGAACTTTAAACTCGTACTGTAGAAAAAGATGTCGAAAGAACAGTCGATTCGAATTGATCGCACCTCGTTCTCTAACTCACATATTAGAAAGAGAGATCCGTTTGAATTTACACTCGATCTTCCCAATATTAATGTTCACAATACCCAATATTAACACGTTCCTAATATACACTCGACTCTCCCAATATTAACCATCGCAATATTAACCGCATTCCTTTCTCAATATTAACCAGCAGTTACCTCAAATCTCACTGCATACAGTGTGCATGAGTTGCGCTCGGCATCTGATTGGTTGCTATTCGCACGCAATTTAAAATGCTAAAAAATATTATTTGTGCAATACGCATTAGGGTGGTCCTTAATAGGGATATTTTTTAATTTCATTGCTCCCAGGGGCTCAAATGCTTCCAAATTGATTAAAAAAAATTCTCTGAAAGTTTGAGCAATTTTTTATCGGAATACAAGAACTATTATGCTGATACTCGAAAATCTGCAATAATGGAAAATATGAAAATGGATTAAGGCTAATTATCCAAATAGTATCATATTTCACCTGTACATTTTTTTTATCTTGAATATCAGAAAAATATCTGTTTTATTAATTGAAAAATCACACATATATTAATCTCAATTCCAAGAATAACATTGTATTTGCTTTTTTTGACCATAAATAAAAATTTCACAACGAAAATTTGATATATTTTATAAAATAAGTATTTACTTAATAATTATACTTGATAATATTATTAATTACATAATAATTAAAATTTGAGCTCAAATAACTCTTAAGCCAATAGATTTAGCGAAAAATCATAAGAGACCTTTTTTGTAGAACGTCAAATTTAAAATAAAACATGAAGCGAATTATTGCTTTTGATTCATTTGCCGCTGGTATATAAAATTCTAAAAAACAAATGGAATTTTTCCCATGTTATTTCCATAAGAAATTTAGGTTGGAGCGCAAACTATCTTAAAGTTAATATTAAGAGCTCAAACTTTTAGAGAATTTTT
>CAJFCO010018128.1:35214-64799 GCA_904066015.1 Synergus gifuensis | reverse complement strand
GGCCCTAATGACTCTAGTTAACAAACAATAAACAAGTTTTGGATGTAACATGGCTGTTACGTTGGTTACCTACGTGCAGGCGAAGGGGCGGGGGCACGCCGACGAGCAGCAGTGCTGCGATTCGTCGGTCGGCTACCCCGCGCTCTTGCAATTCAGACAGCTGACAGAAAAGACGTTTCGACTCTCTATCTGATCTCTAGTGAGCCTCGTTGGTTACCATAGTTTTTGGTTGTGCTAATTGATATATGTTCTTCAGACTTTGAAGCCCTTTTTATATCGTAAGTAGAATATAGTTTTTTGTTAATATTACTTGTTTGTTCTTTATTTCTCATTCCCAACTGGTGATCTCCCAAATTTCCCTTCCCAATTAGTAATAATCATCCCAGATTATATGGAATTAATAACAGATTCCATTAACAAATGATGTCCCAGTCTGGTTGAGTTTCGGAGTTAGTTTACAGAAAGTATTTGATTGGTCAATATGGTAGAAATACCACCCAATCAAATAAGAAATGTGATTCCGTACTCGACTTTATTTAGTTTACTGAGTTTAACCATTAATTTAGTGATTTCTTGTAAATGATAGAATATCATGTTACAATATATAGGTTTATTAAACTTAATTTGAAGTCGATCCATCTCTATTATAACTAAATTTTCATCAAATATGTTACAACTATGAAAATTTGGTTGTGCAATAAGAGCTTTAGCCCCGTAACGACCTCCCCATTTAGTGACTATTCTAATATTTTTATGCTTTCTAACATTTTCCATAGTTTTTCCGAAAACAGAATTATTCATTAATTTATAAAAGTTTTTTTCAAATTCGTTCTTTGAATTTTTTCTAAAATCTGTATTCAAATCAATGTAATTTTTTAACCAATGTTATTGATTAAATTTTAAAACTCTATGGACTTGTGTTAATTTCATCCTTAATTCCAAATATTTTCAAATTTTTTGTAGTGAATTACATATTTACTTTTAGGTGGTAAATTTGTTATTAATTTTGGTAATTTACTATCTAAAAGTGGAGGTATATAATGTTCTGGGCATATAGGTAAATGCTTGTGAAGATCCTAAAGTTCCTTGGGATATTCTAAATTTACTTCAAGAATATATCCCTCCGAAGAATCATCAGAGATTTCTGAAACATTCAATTCTTCTAAATTTGTTAACCATTAAAAATCACATTGAGGTAAAAGTTCACTCAAACCTGCACCGTACAAATAAATTACATCAAAATACATAATATATGATTCATCCAAATTTTCATTAAATTCTGACCCCATATATTTATTATTCGCTTTCGCATATCTATTAATCCAAGTTTCATCAAGCTATCTCTCTCACCTTAATTCGGCGGTCGTCTAGCACCATTTGGTGAACTTTAGCGATGTTATCGTCAGTAGTTGCAGTTTTTGGACGTCCCGAACGTTCATCGTCTCCCAAGCTCTTACGGCCACGTTTAAATTCAGCTGCCCAAAATTTCACTGTGGTAAATGATGGAGCATTGTCCCCATACACAGTGTCCAGCTCAACTTTGATTTGCGTAGGCGTATTGCCTTTCGAAAACAAATATTTAATGACAGCTCGATACTCAATTTTTTCCATTTTCACAAAAACACTCACATCGACTCACTCAAACGACTGTCAACTAAAAACTGCGCGTCCAAAGTGGCCGAAACTTTAGTGAGTAATTGTCAAAAGATGCACAACTACATTCACTAGCTTTCATTAACGAGTGCTGTCATTTTCATGTTGAGGTCGGAAACTTTTCAGACCACCCTCGTAGCATTTCCATATCAGTTAATAATTGAAGTTCTACATCCCTTAATTTGAGCATAGCATCAAAAGCAAGTCCTAGGAGCTGTATAATAATGCAATGGATATGCAGAAAATCATGTTTCCCTAAAATTTTCGAAAATGTCTGCTAAGAGTAAAACATCAGTTTTTAAATATAAATCTGAATATTCTCCTAATGATTTTATATTAAATGTATCCCATACAGTTCGTGCAAAGTGTTTTCTTTATCAGAAAAGCTTTCATTATTTCTAGTAGTATAAAAGTTTTCTTTTCGAGATAATTGTTACTCTTCAAGTTTCCGCCAGTCATCTATATAATTATAATGAAAAACACCTTTCCTGTTTAAAAGTTGAAATTCAGCATCATTTTTACAACTTTTCTTTAAAAGACAAATATTTTTTATGACAAATTTAAACCATCTTTTTCTTCAATTAGACGATTTGAATATTCGATATTTTTGTTACAATCTTAAATGCATTAGACATAATTTTTAAAAGCTTTTTACAATCTTTGACTCCATTTTGAAAAAATTTTTTCACTCATAAGATAGTACAGTCTGTATCACAAGAGCGTATACACCAGATCTGTTAGTTGGACTTATAGATTTAAAAAAAAACCAATAGTACTTTAAAGTACATCAAATGTTCTTTCTCGTCAGTACCTAATAAATCGTCCAGTCTCCATGGTTGTCGAGTATAGTTTGACATCGTCTTGGCATACTTTCCACGAGATTTCAGGCATAAGTTGCAGGAAGCGACCTCCATATTTGACGACTTTGGTAAGACAGCTGCTGCTGGTTGAACACACGTTTCCTCTGAAGCTTCCTCTTCATGATAGACCACACGTTCTCAATCGGATTGGCATCAGGAGACTGTGAAGGCCAATCCAAGGTTTTGATGTCATTTTTCTCCTTTCAGCGTGTGCAGAGGCGGCTGCGATGCTTGGGGTCGTTATCCTCCTGTAAGACCCAGCCATCGGTTCCCTTGCTAAAAAACTCTTTGGCAGAAGGTAACAAGCCTCGCTGATATAGCCCTTTCATTCTTTTGGCGTTGAGGTTCCCTGTGAACACGCATAAAGAGCCAAATCCTTGCTCGCAGAAGCAACCCCAAACATGCACCTTTATCGGGTGTTTAACAGTGCGCTGCAACACTGGCTCTTCACGACGAGACCAGGCACGCCTAGAGTATATCCATGCCCAGAACGATGCTTCGTCGGTGAAGATTACATTGCTCCACTCCATATCGATATGTGCTGAGGCCCACGCCAATCGTTTTTCTACGTGTTGTTGGCTGAGCAGCGGTTTCTGTAGAGTGCCTCGCCATTCGAGTCCCGAATCTTGCAAGCGGCGTTTTATTGTCATTTTATTTCATTGTCACCTTTACTTTCTTTTTCAAAAGCTCTTTTTGAGCTTGTCGCAGTCAGTTGAGAATTCGCTTCGAACAGCTTTATGATGGCCTTATCCTTGGATGATGTTGTTGCTCAAGTTTTACCGCGCTCTGGAAGATCATCCACATTTTGCGTGGTCTTAAACCTCGTAACCCACTTCTGAACGAATGCCCTTGACCGTCCAGTATAGTTAGCAGCTTCTTTATAAGACATTTTAGGGCCTTTTGGATGCGAACACAAAAATACCACTTCGAAACGTTTCCAAAATAGAGCACTCATGTTGAATTTTCGCTATTATGCTTCAAACAATAAATACCACTGGATGGTCTATTAGATGAAGAAATAAAGGACTGTCCCCACTATCGAAAACCCCCAGAGCAAGCCTCCTCTTACCCACAGGTCTGTCTGTTATTGTGTATACGCTCTTGTGGTACAGACTGTATCAACTGCACACTGAAACTCACTCTTTATGAATAATTTTTATTAACAAATGATATATACAGATCTTTTAAAGTTAAATTATATCATGTATAAAATTATATTTTTGTCCACTTGAACATCTTGTGGGAAAATTTTTTTATTATGATTAGTATATATATCACGTATAGTATACTTACATCAATTTGTTCCAGGAGAATTTTAAACAAAACTCACTTAAGATTAGCAGCACTGTCTTAAATCAAATATCACATGTATACCGATATGATTTTTATACAATCCCACGATCAAGAGAATCATATACAGTAAGACTCTGAAATTGAATAAAACATCTGAGTGCAAACTGATCCCTTACATGTGCGAAATCAGTTTCCTTTTGCGGCTCCCACGACTTCAAAGGCTAATAACGGATACATATATGATATGATGATATATGATATGATACGTTATAAGAACATTTAAACAATCTCAGGGTCAATAAACTATAATTTAATAAACACCCCATTGTAACATCTCTTACATGCGCCAAATCAAATTCCTTTTGCGGTTGCCACGATTTCAAAGACTAATAACCGCTACAAAGCATTCCATTGACACCGGATATATCACTCGCACATTTATAATAACAAATGTTCTAATTTAAACAATCCCAAGGTCACATTTCGTCATATTTAAATCAAACTATAGAAGAATTGCATCATCATTTATTTAAACAATCTCAAGGTCATGTGTAGACACGAAACTTTTTTAGCACGGACACGAACCATCGAACGTTCTCGAGTGTCGGTATGTGTCGGTGCAGGAACCTGTGGTCAAAATCTGCCCTGCTAACCTACTACTGGCGTTCCATAGATCATAGGTGTAGATAGTTAGATACTAAAGTCGGAAATTCATATGTGTCGGGTGAATGGTATTTCTCTTACACGGAAATTCTCGCTTTTGAAAATTCTGGATAAAGGAAATTAGGAAAGATTACCACTCGGATGAAATGCAGTTAGGCAGAATGTTCATTCGATCAAAAAAAACTTAGGTTAATTGATCACTTGGTGAAATTGAAGTTAGGACAAATGCAAAGTAGAAAAACGGATATTAGGTTAAACAGTAATTCAAACAATTAGAAATCAGGTCAAATGAAAATTCGGGTATATAGAACTCAGGGTTTATTTGAATTCGGAGCAACGGAGATTAGTTAGAATATAATTCGGGTGCATACAAATTAGAGCAATTGATGATTCGATAATATGAAATTCGCTCAGATGAGCTTTTAATTAATCGTGATCACCGATAGTCATGTCAATGAAAAAACGTTTGCGCAAAACAGACACATTTAATTTAGATTTTTAATATTTTTTAATGAAAAATTGTTTTCAAATACCTTAAAAGATGTACTTTATGATCCACTTTTGGTTTTTCAATAAATATTTATTTACCTACTCTACCAAATTTATGGAAAAATAAGTGTACATAACCCCCTTAACTCAAAATCTTTTTGAATCATTTTAAACCTCATTAAAATCCCTTTAACTTCCTTAAACTTACAGAAAATTTTATTAAATACTGTATTTCGTTTTAAATCTGGTCAATTCGTACTAGAAAAAAATGTAATTTTTTAATTATATTATAAAATTATAATTGAACACTATTATTAGCTATTCGGAACTTAATATTTTTCATTTCAGTTACATCAAGAAGGAAGTTTTCCCATTGTTTGTGGAAAACTTTGGCAGCTTTTGATTTTTGTTGGTCACTCATTACACTGTATAATATAGAATTCGTCGCGAGCTTTTTCAGAGCTCCGAGATCAGAATTAAGAGACATTAGACCCATAAATGCTTCGTAAAAATCGTGACTTAAAGCTCTAGCGCCCCAAAGTCCAGGGTCGTCGCTGGAGACGATTACAGGATAATTATCTGCAAAAAGAACATTTGCAGGATGATTTCTGAGGTCCCCCAGGAGATTAAGGACTTGATTTGATATTGGATTCACTTCAATCGCAATATCCTTCTCCTTTACTATTTCCATGACCTTCGGATGTTTCAACAAAGCATAACTGGAAAAACATGAAATATTAGTTTTTACGTGTAAGTTCAAACTCTTTAATTTAACAAATTTCAATATATTACCCATGTCCTATTCTTTTCGCATTTAGTAAAACAGCATCAATGAGATTTTCATCAGTTTTAACTCCAGACCAGTCAGTTTCTCCCGCATGGAAGAAAAATGGCATCTCTTGTCCAAGAATTTGTAACTGATCCGCAAAATCACTCAAAACACCTCCTTTCTCTTCTGATCCAACCAGATCAAATCCAGCAAGAAAGGTTGGAAAAGATTTCTTGAGTACTCTAGCATTGGCTATATATTCTTTCAATTGATTCGGGTCAACATTTCTCATTGGCGCATAAATTATTTTTACACCGACAAAATCTGGATTATCTGCTATGAATCTGCAATTATTTCCATAATTAATAAATATTATACTAGCATAGTCTTTCAAGGTGCAGTCCCATGTCGGCAGAAAACGTCGGCGTAAAGCAGAAGATCATGAGAGTGAAAGAGGCAAACAGATCTCGGTCACTATCATGAGTTTCTGCTTTACGCCGACGTTTTCTGCCGACATGGGACTGTCCCTTCAAGCTGACCTGGATTAGTAAGAATTTAATTAATTGAATTAGTATCCTTATATTTGGATACTGAATTAGTGATTTCTACATTTTTTACTAAATGAAATATTAAGTCAACTACTAACAAAATACATTAGTACGGAAAACTTACTAATCTATTTAGTAGAGGAGAGTATCCGAATATGAGATATTCTCGTAATATGAGATAGCGGAGTTTTAACTAAACTAAGAGACGCACTTTGTTCGTTTTATCACTAACTTCTAGGCCTTGAAGAAAAAGTAATTTTATGGTAAATTCATTTTTTTATTGTTGTTCAAAAGATCCTGATCTAACTTTTTGTAAAATCGGTGCTGGTCGAGTTCTTGGAAGGTAAATCTTTAAATCCTATTTATTATGTATTAAGGGCATTGCATAAACGAACTTTGAAATTTGTGTGGCTACACCAATGGGCGTTTCTTATGTATCGAAGTATATGATTGGTGTAGACAATATGGCTGTACGGGAGATGACAGATAAATTGAAATTTCACGCTGGGAATATTATAATTTATGCATAATTCAGGCATTTACGGAAAATTCGAAGGTGATAGAGAAAATTCTATATCTTCCAACTAAACATCTGTAAGAGAGAATTTCGTAATAGACTACGTAAAAGTCCGTACTTTGCGTCCAAAGTGGTCGAAACCTCAAGAATACCATCGGAAAATGATAAAGTTTTGACATCTATAGAGATTGTCACAGCTGACAAAATGGCTGCGCGAGAGATTAAATTTCACGCCGGGAATACTGTAATTTATGCATAACTCTGGCATTTACGGAAAATTCGAAGGTGATAGAGAAAATTCTATAACTCCCAACTAAGCATCTGTAAGAGAGAATTTCGTAATAGATTACGTAAAAATCCGTATTTTGGGTCCAAAGTGGTCAAAATCTCAAGAACTATCGGAAAATTATATCATCTAGTCACATCTATCATGTGAGTACGCGCGAGTGATACACATTTTCGGTTGGTAACATGCGTCGCTGCTCTTTTACTACGCTGACGGCTGAACGACTGACGCATTAGATGATGTCAATAATTTATCATTTATCATTTTATCATGTCAATAATTTATCATTTTCTCTCTTACAGATTCTTAGTTGGGAGTTATAGAATTTTCTCTATCACCTTCGAATTTTCCGTAAATGCCGGAAATATGCTTAAATTATAATATTCCCGGCGTGAAATTTCAATTTATCTCTCATCTCCCGTACAGCCATATTGTGTGGTTTTCATAATATGAGATACACTCATGCGAAAGAGACCAGCGTAAGCGCTGCTAAACTTTAGAGGTAATGTACTTTATTAAAAAAGGAAAAATACTAACTTTAATTGCAGGAAAGGTTTATACGCAATTCTACAAGTGTTTTTACGTGTATTTAGGGAGGTGATGGTGTCGGACTAGAGGGGATTTTTAAATTCGTACTATGGAATGGATGAAAATAGACATTTATAAGTACTCCAAAGTTACAGAAAGGATGTTTTAATTTGATTTGTTTTTCTTTATAATTTGAAAACATGGAGAAATGTAAATGTAAATGTAATTTATACTTCGGAAACATAGAATAAAGATTTTCATTAAAAATAATACTTTATTTTACATTTTATTAGCGATTTTCTGAAGTATCTCATATTATGAGAATAGTTTGACGAGTTTGGAAAAAGCACTTTTTTACATTTTATGGATTTTCAGGAAAAACAAATTTAATAAAATTTTTCATTTCATAATCTTATGGTAAACTAAATTCCCTTTAAAATGACCTATATTACTTTTAAATTCAGTCCATAGAATTCCGGCAATCGCACCAAACAGAGTTTGTATCTCATATTAGGGTATTCTCCTCTAGTTTTACTTACTAATTACATTTTTTTGGAACATCAGTAATTATAAACCTTTTCGTGATCTCTGAATCTGAATTAGGAAAAGGCAGTCACTAATTTACGTTGTAAATATCAATTTTCTGGGGTTCAAAGCCCATTACTTATCCCAGCGGACGCTTAAGTCGAGCCGCGGTTAGATTTAGGGTTAAATAATACTGGTACCAATTATAGTACCGAAAAATAACATGAGAAATATATTTTCCTTTAACATACAGTGCCAAATTAAACCTAATTGTCAGAGTAACTGAGTGTGAGTAAGTTTACCCTCCCGGTTTGGTGGATTATCGGCGAAACGAGACGAATGTCATATGCTGAACCCGTTTCTCTCAGAAAGCGCTTAGCAGCGCGGATGATTAGCGAGAGATGGGGGAGGGATGATATCGCAGGCCGAGACGGAGCCAATGTGTACACTGAAAAAATTTTGGCACACCGGATGCACCACCTACAGTACACCGTTTGCACTACAGATTTGGAGCAACCGATGCACCATTTCGGGCGTACATATGCGTGAAAGTAAGGGCAAATATCATCCCCACTAGAACAGGGTCAGCATTCGTACGGTAAAAGTGCGTATATGCTATCCCAAAAAGGGACATATGCTGCCCCTTACGGAGGTACAACATTTGCCACAGTGTTTGGCGCTGCTGTTGTCTCTAAGGGACAAATGGTGTGCCAGAATTTTTTTAGTGTAGGAAATGGTTGGTTAGTATTTCTGATACTGTATGATTCATTTCGGTCGGTATTTAGGTGAATCCAGGGTGGAACCGGCCTACCCCTTCGTCTGATAGGCGGTAATATTTGTGCCAGATAGTCACATATTAAGTGGATTTCATAAACGTGAGCCGGTCCCCAGATTGACCCAGGTTAGGTCGTTTTTGGGCCTGTGTACCTCTGTGCTAAGTACGACTGTATTTGCAACTGCTAGACGTACATCTAGAGTACTTCGTGGTCAGGGGTCCTCGTGGGAGATGTCCAGGTTAGTCCCAGTCACTCTAATATATTTCCGCCTATAGTAGAGGGATCAGTCAGTTCACTAGGTGCAGGGTAACCTTTAGTACTGGTTTTCCGCTCCTCGACAAATTGTGAAAAATGCGCAACCACAAACGTTTTTATAGTCTCGCAGCTTAACAGGATTGCGCAAGCGCACCATCGAGTATAGCGGTAGTGGAGTGAGCGGGTTCTTGTCTCGTTGAACGTTGATCGAGGACGTGTTAAGAGCAGCGTGTGACGAATTATTACCTAAAACCCGAGAAATCCTATAAGGACCATAAAAAATGTGAAAGAATTTTCGCGTTACTTTTTTTAATGCATCTGACTGTTTAGGTAAATGTGAAAGAACTAAATCACCCTGATTTAAGGGAATTTTGGATGACGTTTTTTGCGCACGGGCTCGTTTCTTAAAGCTTCTATTAATACGTTCTCGAGCTAAAACAATCTTGACATCTTTTTTAATCGACTCCGTCTCGGGAAAACTAATTATCTCCTGGATCTGATCCAGCGGCTTGATCCCGAAATGAAGCTCAAAAGGAGAGAATCCCGTACTAAAATGCGTCGAGACATTTAAAAAATATTCAATTTCTGGAATACATTTTTCCCAGCGAGTGTGTTTATCGGAACACAACGTTCGAAACAGACGTCCTAACTCCTTCATAACCCGTTCCACCGGATTACTCTTTGGATGCCTTATCAAAGAATAAATATCTTGAATCCCCGCTTTTCGCAATTGATCTCCCCACTTAGGAGATGTAAATTGCGTTCCGTGATCCGCAAGACCCTTCTCGGCTTACTCATTTCTGGTATATATAATCCAAACATTTTTTTCAAAACTGTATCGGTAGTCTCCTTTTTTATTGGGTAGGGTTTCACGTATTTTGAAAATACGTCCAGCACTACAAATATATACTCTACCTCCCATGTAGATCTAGGTAGAGAACTATAGAAATCTACACAGACCAAGTCTCCAGGCCCGGATAATTGCACTAAATTATAGGAGCATTCCATCTGGACATTGCAATATTTAACTCTCTGACATAAATCGCATGATAATACATATTTCTTTATATCGCGATTCATAAATCGCCAATAGTAATATTGCTTTATGTACATGGCAGTTTTATACACCACTGGATGTCCTAATTTCGTATGGACTTGATCCATTAACGCTCCTGTTATCGTTTCAGGTATTAGAACTTGCCATGCCAACATATTCTTATCCCGACGAAATAAAACTCCCTCCTTTATTACAAACTGAATGATTGATTTCTTATTCATTTTAGCCATTATCATGGCAATATATGGATCGGCCTTTTGCAAATCCGCCAAATTTTTGAGTGATTCTTTTAAATCCCCTTGTAATTCTATTCGATGACACCTGTGCTTACCATTCTCCATTTCCATTACGCATTCTATAATATCTATTTTGAGTTCCCTAGTTGACTGAAGTTCCTCAAAATGTCCCCGTGGGTTCCTACTAAAAAAGTCCGCTACAACATTATCTTTCCCTTTGCAATACGTTACATCAAAATCGTATTGCTGTAGTATGAGACTCCAGCGTATCAATCGAGCACTCAGATAGGTAGTGGAATCCAAAAAAGTCAACCCCTTATGATCGGTCACAACCTCGAACCTTGTACCCAGCAGATACGTTCGAAGCATGGTAACCGAATACACAATGGCCAAAAGCTCTTTTTCGGTCGTTGTGTAATTCAATTCCGCTGCATTCAAACATCTACTGACAAGCGAAATTATCCGATGATTATTCTCTCTATCAATCTGATAAAGTACTCCACTAAATCCCAAATCCGATGCATCGGTTTGCAGTTTATAACCTACACCTGGAATATAATGCTTCAACTGGACGCAATTCACAAACGCATCCTTCATTTCTTTGAAAGCTCGATCATGTGCCTCAGTCCACACCCACGGGTTTTTCTCTTTTAGAATACCTCTAAATTGATCCAACAAATTTGCATGTCTTGCGGTGAATTGTCTATAATACGTGCATACCCCTAGAAATTGTTGCAATTCCCTACGATTTTTCGATTTGACGAAATCGGCAATCATTTTAAGCTTATCTTCTCGAGGCCTTATCCCCTCCGTAGACAATTCATAGCCAAGAAATTGAACCTCTTTCCTACAAAATATCGACTTATCTAAGTTTAACGTAAAGTTCTTTTCCTGTAATGCCCTAAAAATGCGCCCTATAGCTTTGAAATGTTCATATATAGATCCCTTCGTAGTGATCAAAAAATCGTCTATATATACTGCTAAAACGTTCTCCAAAAAACTATGGCACCCTACTTCTAGCTCTTGACCAGACAATAATTCTATATCATTGATAAAATGAGCCTGTATAACATCTCTCTTATCGAAATCTTCCTCGAAAAGAATTCCCATTTCCTCCCTTTCAACATCCGCCTGATTTGGCCTAAATCGTTTTACCTTTCCATCCTGTGTCTTATCGGGATCTAGATCCGCGGAAATCACGATTTTTGAATTTGCGAACTCTCGACATTCCAAATTGTCAAACGGTAATTGCTGAAATAAATTCGATTGAGTTTCCCTTTCAATATGCGACAGGAGTTTACATGTAGAAATCAGCTCATCTGTTGACTGTTTCCCCTTACTTCCATCTTTGTTTATATTATTTTTCTCTGGGCTACTAAGGACCTTGTCTAAAGCAAATGATTGTACCTCTTTAAAATCGTCATTAGCTTTATTTTGATCATTTGAAGGATCCTCTTTAATTTCTATATTTGATGGATTATCAAGGCTCTGTATGTAAATGATATCATCATCCTGGTGTGCTATCGATAGTTTTTTAGAAAGCGACCTATCGTACCGGATTAGCGCTTTCGGTACTAAAATTCCCTTAACTATCAACGATAAAAGTGGATAATTAATTACGGCCTGATTGCCTATAAGCCAATCATTACCTAAAATAACCTCATTTGATAATCGTGGAACAACTAAAAAACAAGTAGGATATATATTATCCCCAATTCCTAACTCAAAAAAGATCTGTTTTTTGATAGTCGTGGGCTTTTTTCCTATCGCCGTATAAAGAATAACATTTGAGACTGGTAACTCGGTTATTTTTCCATGCAATCCCAAATATGTTAGAAAATCTTCAGAAATTGCAGTGATCTGCCTTCCCGTATCTATTAATGCGGGTACAGGAACCGAAAAAAAAGTGACTTTACCCTGGGGCATGGAGGCATTCTTGTTTCTATCTGGGACTCTGTCGAAGCACCCCCTCCCATTAAGTCTTGAGCTAAATTGGCGAATTCATCATATAAGTTTTGGCGCGACACTCCCAACGAAAACATCGCGCCTAATATTAGTTGAAATTACTCTCATTATTATTTGCAGCACAATAATTACTACCCGCATTCAGGCATGGTGGGGGCAGGCTGGTGTCTGGCAGATATACCCTATATCCAGATCCCCCTGAATCCGTATTGTATGAGGAGCAGTCGGGAAGGACATTTCCCCTGCTTTCCCCAGCCCCTGAATTCCCGGAATCATTATGTCCGTAAGAGCAATTACACCCATTTACTTTTATTTTTTTTCTGGCTTGCATTTGCCGGACCCTTGGACGAAAATTTCGGTTTTCCGAATTATCATTCAAATTAGGTACCTCGGCTGGTACGTGTGTGCAACCCTGAGCTGTGTTTTGGCTTGGAAAACCCGATTGTCCCGAATAAGTCCGTTTATTGACTAGCTTGTCATTGTACGTCAGATCTAACTGAGATAAAGCTTGCGATATTTTATCAAAATCCGCATAGTCCACAGCCGCCATTGCCTCTCGGACGCGAATAGGCATTTGCTGGACTATTGTGTAATGAGCCTCATATTCTTCCATTTTGGGGAGAAAATATTGAGCCTCATTCAATTGGTTGACAAAATACGCTTGCAATGTCTCCTTTCCTGATTCGTAGCTTTTGCTAAGCCAATTCGCTTTAATTTTAACCCGAATCGGAATAGAGTAAAATTCCGCCAAAAATTGCCTTCTAAACTCTTCGTAATCGTCAAAGGTAGCTCTTTTGGTTTCGAACAAAGCCCGCGAACGCCCTTCAAACGCGCCATCCAAAATGTTCAACCTGTTTTGATCAGAAATGTGCTTTAGAGTATAGAATTTCTCGAGCTTTTCCAAAAATTGATTAGGATTTTGTGACTCGCTAAATTTAGGGGTCTTGACTTCAATATTAACTCCCCTCAAACCCTCTACCAGAGTCTGGATAAGACCATTGTCACCCCCATTCTGTTGCTGCGTTATTTGCCTACGCAATTGGGCTAGGTGCTCATTTTGTAAATTATTCAGCTGTCGCAAGCGCACAACTTCTTCTTTCATCTTTTCAGGCGACATCGCACGCAACATTTCATCTTGATTAACGGCCATGATTTCAACCGGTTGATTTCGCTCTTTACGATTTCTGTCAGCTGATTTCGTTGCCTGTTCTAAACCAGGCACTAATACTCCAGATTTTGATCGAGTTTTCGTTGGAGTACGGGACGTCATTCAATATTAAACTCTCAAACTCTGCCTTTGATTTACCACCTAAGATTTTGACAATTATTAACCATTCAACCTTTAAATTTTATACTGAATTTATTTAACTTTCGTGTCCCTGTTCGGACGCCAAAATGTGACCAACCAAATTTTTCGTTAGGTACAGATTTGCGTATGCACGACTGCTAAAATGGGACTTAAGAAATTAAACTAGCAATAATAAAAAAAAGCAAAAATAATTAATTTTAGGCAATTAAAAATAATGAAAACGTTACAAGTTAATAGTAAATTATCAAGGTAGGCAGGTACGGTTTGAGAGAATAATGTACACACAAAATTTAAATAATACGAAATATATTCACAATCAATAGTATAGAAACCAGAAAATCAATAAACCTCAATCATTGTAAATAGCTATCAAAAACCGTTAAATGCAAAGTTTCACAATAGAGTTCAATCATAACATTGACGTGTACACAAATCTTAAATTCAGAAATTTCAACCGTTCAAATTAATTGACAAAATCAAATTTAAAATCTAAATAAAATTCGACAAATCAAATTAGATAACTTCAAATTTTCAAATTAGAAAAATCGATGCGAAATTGACAAATAGGTACAAAGCGAAAATCTACTATCACACAATGGTGCAACAGAAAGTTGCCAGCGAACAATAATGATAACAATATTAAAAAATGGGTTCAATGGGAATCATCTCGAATGATAAGAAAATGACATAAAAATCCACAAAATAAATTAGTATCAAGTGGAAAAGATATTCAAAATTAAGAACCATATTAAGGATCAATATACATCCTCAAAATACAAATAAATATACATGTAAAGCGATCAACAAATTAAAACAGTAATCAAGAGCAATAAATGTTGGCGAAGAGAGGGACTCACTCGACCTTGCGAACGGCGAATTTGAATTAAGAGACGGCGCTCAAAAGATGAATGGATCCGAAGATGACAAATTTGACTCGCACTGGGTAAAAATAAAAATCCAGAGTTTAAACAAAGTGATTAGCTATCGTCTCAATCCATCCTAAAATTCGGACTTCGCAGCCTGTCTCCAACCCATTGAAGTTCCCAATCTCGCATTAGACAGTAACGAATATAAAAACTTCGCCACGCTATAACAATAAAAACACACACAAAAACGAATCAGCACTGTTACCTTTTGAAATAATTAACTGATGATTTGATAGGCAAACAAAGAAAATAAATTTCACCTTAAAACTCTTCCGTCTAGGCTTTAAACGTAGCGATTTATTAAAATGATGTAATTCCCTTAAAAGGGAAAATCACTCTGAGAGTCTGCTCTCAGTTCAATCGCTTCTACCCCTAATTTTCCCACTTTTCATCAAATAAACGAGTAAGGTGATAGGCTGATTGTTTCCAGTCATTCATTCCAATCATCTATAGTACATTCTTACCATTTAAAAGCACGAAATACAATTAAATCGCCTCAAGCGCAATGACGTGTTTAAGTATTTTCTGCCCCTAGACTGACCGAAATTTTGCTAACCTTAGACTAACAGAAATTAATAAATTGGTTTTGAATCCACAGTAAGACATGCAGTTATCGGATCATCTTTATTATTCGTAAAATATCACTAGCAGTAGCAATTATTTAAGAGATTTACGTCTTCATTTTTGAATAGCATATTCGCGAATGTTATTTTAAAAATTTATAGAAATGAACAAGTCCGATTCAATCGAGGCAGTATATGTAATTTTTTATTAAATATTTAATAAAATATTTAATATTTTATTTTATTTAAGAGCATTTAATTTTTCTTCACCAGGCAAAGATCAAAGGAAGTTTTTAACGCGTTTTAGAACAGAAAATAACCTTTCCGCCCTACAATTTGATATTGCAGTACAGACAAGCATTTGCAATGTAATATCAAGGATTTTAAAAATGCAAATGGTGAATAATTCTGGATTTTTTTTGCAGCGCAGTACTCTTTGAAACAAAAAATTTCATTGACTTCATTCTCTTCAAGCTCGTGATAATAGAATTCTCTTAGAATGCTGGATTTCTCATAAAATTGTTAGTTGTTCAAATATTTCATGTGGGTAAGAAGTGAAAATTTTGAATAAATCACTTTATAAGCTGAGCATCTGTGATTTAATTCATATAACATTCGGTCCAAAATCACGTTGAAAGTTTTAACCTTGAAATGATCACGGATAATCAGTTGAGTTTCGTTGTCTCTGACCTCAGCAAGCATCATTTTTCTCGTTTTCGTATGCTTTATGATGGTTCGATATTCTTGATTTCAAGAAATTGAAAGTGCCTTACTCTCGTAGAAATCGAATTCATCTCGGCTGTAAGATGCAACTTTGATAAGTCCATTGTACAAATAAATCACACCCGAAAGAATAGTGTTCACAGATTGCAATTTTTTGCTGACTTTATTGAAAGATGATAGTAAAAAGCTCCATAAAACTTGCATGAATGCAGGTCCTAAAAGTTCTAGCAGACAGTGTATTCCTCTTGCTTCATTCTTCGTGATCAGTTTTTCATGATCCGTACGGTTTATAAAAGAATGTCCCATATAAAATACATAGTAATGTTATACATATTAATATATTTTCTGTGGTAGAAAACAGTGGAGCAAGTTCGATCACGGGGCAAGTCCTATCATTAGCGATTTCTTAAAATCTCGTTTATATTTTTTAATTAAATTACGGCCAAAATTTAGTTCCTCTAGTAACCTTATTTCAGTCATTTGAAAAATGACATGCGCATGTGTCGTTAGATGTAATCGGAATCGGGAATATAATCGCAATTGTGGAAAAAATGTCAAATACGTCCTTCCGATCAGAAATAGTTTGCCAAATTGAACGAGAGTTTTGCAATGAATAAATTTTTTTTCCAGTAAGTAAATACATGTCTTAATAATCTTACATTAACCTTCTTCCGAAAAATTGTTAATTCAGCTTCTAAGTGTGTTTTCAGTTTGTTCATCACTTTTAGGACAGGTTCGATCAGTATTTGTGGGGTAAGTTTGATCAACTTATATGTTAGAGATATTTTATTTTTTTGTTTGTTTATTACTAATTTTTTGCACTCATATGTTATATTTTTCGACTTTGAAGATAAAAATTAAATATAAGCAAAATTTATAATATTATTGTTTAATGTTTACATTTGATTGTTATTACAGTCGACTCCCGTTAATTGAACATTTCATTTTTTGATACAGCTCCCCCCCTGTTCGAAGTAAAAAGATAGAAAGTCTATCTGTTTGAATCTTTTTCAATCTTCAGGATTGAAATAGAAAGGACAAATGAAACAAAATGTATCCATCCCTATCCATGCAAATCTATTTCTATCACTCATAGGAATTTTTGCAAAGTGTATAATTAGTTTCAAGCTTTAACACGATTACATAATGTCTGTCCAACGCCCAATTAAAGGCGTAGCGCCATTTTGAGCGCATGTAACAAACAGTTAGACTGTTTGTCTTTTGTAGTTAGATTGTTATGTTTTTATCAGATTGTTTAAAGTACAGAATAAAGTAGAGTCTTGTTGAATATTTGAATAAATTAAAGGTTTAAAAATCGAATAATGAATGTGCATTCGGATAACTATTTTAAAGTGAGATTTGGCCATGTACAGAAAGTCTCGAGTTACGTAACAATTTTTGTTTGTTAGACGTGAGATTTATCGTCATGAATTGAAGGTCGGTCACGTAGTGTAACGGAAACATAAATCGTCCCCTTCTCTACAGTTCCTCTGGTATGGGACTCTGGCCCATCTTTGGCCACAGCATCTTTTGTACGAGGAAGTCAGTCCTTTTGGTACCTCTGACCACGCAAGTTCTCTTCAATAAAGAAGTTCTGCAATATATTTCAGGTACAAAATACATTATTGAAATCATTTCCTGTGACCCGTTACAAAATTGGCGATCCTGTCATCATAGGAGTTAACGATCTGACTCTACGGAGCGATTAATATAGATCAAACAACCCTATCTTCGGACGAAACCTTGAACAACGGAATCACTACAGTGATTAATCAAGGAATCAATCACTACGGTGATTACGAAGGACTCCGACTATCATCACGGTATAGCCCGTCAACCAACCGGGAGCAGAGCATCTCCGGGGATAAAAATATACAAACAAGAGCGTGTCGATCTATACAATAAGTCCTAGAGCGCGTCGATCGAGACGATAAGACTCCGAAGATTTCAACAGCTACAAGTGTCCACGGATACCAGCAGCGTAGTAGCAGTTCAATCAAGGAGCAACCAAGGAACTGACGAACATCCCAAGTAAGCTGTGAAATTAGAAAATAAGGTGCGAAATTAGAAAAATAAGTTAGAAAATTTGTACAGTTAGGCGTTGGTATACTTCGCGTGCTCGCAAGCTCTGCCACCGATAATAAAATCAACAAAGTACTCTGAATTAACTTTGACGCATTGTTGTAGTACGATCCCTCAAGTGAAGAGTTTAAAAATCATATAAAAATGAAATTTTGTTACGCGTTCGTGACAAATACACCCGACACCCGTAACTAGGCTCAACTCTGGCGTTCCACACCTATAGGGAAAATTTAAGTACACTATATTACACGATAGCCTGTCCACGACCATGTTGAATACAGAAGAATCATCAAATATGAATCTGGATTCTTTGTCTCTTATCCTCAATAAATTGCAACTAATTGAGGATAAACAAAATAGAATCGAATCCTGGATGATTGCATTAAATCTCGTTCAGATTAACAATGCATTCATCACGGAGGATGAATCTAATGAACAGTTACATCAGCAGGAGTCCATGGACGAGGAAACGACACCGCCACTGCTGCCCAAAACCGTCTCAACAGCGGGTGGTCTAGTAAGACCCACCCTGCATTCCTTCGAGCCGAACACAATAGCCAGTACATCCCGTGTCCAAACAAACGAATCTTTAGCACCTGCACATAGCCTTCCGAGAAGCACTCTACAAACGATGTCTCTAAGGGCAAGCGAAAGAACATATACGCACTATAGAGGTTCTTAACGGCAAATATGATGTGGGGGTGCATGACTTCATCAATACCCTGAAGCGTGCTAAGGTCCGATGTTCTCAGCCTAATATACTGTTAGACTATATTTTAAAAGAGAAAATAATTGGAGATGCCAAAAGAGTAATTCGGCACTGTCCTATTAACAGTTACGATGACCACTATAGCGCATTAAAAACAAAGGGCCTAGCCGGGTAAGCATGTAAAATCTGCCCCCGCATGTATCAAGTCCAAATTGGTACTATACATCGGCACCTATGAGTCACAAAATTCCTGCAAGTCTTAACCTTAAAAATGTATTTTTATAGGAGTTATGGAGGGGGAAATAAAAATCAAAAAAGTAGTTTTTCTCATAAACGGCTCAACCGATTTTTATGAAAAAAATATGTTATTTAGGTCGATGAGAAGATTTTAAAAAAATTGAAAAATTTTTTGGACGAAAATAACAGGTCTTAAAAATTTTTTCAAGTATTCAAACATTTTTTTGACGTTATTTTTTATAGTGACACCCACCATTTACTTCACAAAAATTCCTTAAGATGTCCTCTTTAACACATATTCTTGTCAAATTTTTTTAAGTGGTGCAACATAGTGAAACAAAATCAAAATCCTACTCGGGATACTGTTTAAATATGTACCTTTATGGCATACTTTACTGGCTGGCTATTTCTTCCAGAAACAACCCTTTATCGTCTGTGTTTGGCTAGAATCGTTTTTGGAAAATCTAGAACTTATAAAATGTATACGTTATTATGAACAATACATTTTTCCTCGCCCCTCACAATACAGGGTGCTTTTTGACCGTGAGTCCGCTCGCCTCTCACAATACGGGCTGCTTTTTGACCGTGAGTCCGCTCGCCTCTCACAATACGGGGTGCTTTTTGACCGTGAGTCCCCTCGCCACTCACAAATAAAGAATTGTACTTTAATCCTCATCGCTGCTATTGTCACTCACTGGAATATGATTTTTGGTTTTAAATACACCGCTGAGTATTTGGGCTGGTTGTATAATCCTTGATAAATACCTTGCATGTGACAGATAATACACGATGGCAGCAATGTGTGAACAGCAGCCAATACTCCGCATGCCATTAACACACACACATGTATAGTGTGTTACGCCTGAAACTCCAACACTTTGAGGCTTGTACAGTAATGTTCAACGATGCCTTCCTCTGTTTTGTAACGACCCAACCCTGATTTCCATAAGATTCTAATGGAAAACAGGGTTTGGTCGTTACAAAACAGAGGAAGGCATCGTTGAACATTACTGTACCTAATAAAACATCTGTATGTTTTTCGAGAAATGTGTCTTGATTGGACCTTGAATTTAAGCACATTGGTCTCTTCTTTCGCATACTCAACAACCAGTTTTCCATCCTTATCTAACATTTCTGCTAAATAAGATACAGCTTGAGAAAGCTGATATGATCCAGTGAAAAAGACCACGAAATCTCTTTCAGTCATTTCTGGAAAATCAAGTATTTCTTCTGAAGTGACTGCTTGAAAGGGAGTTTTTCGTCGAATCCACCCTTTTTCCTCTGCCTCAAGAGCTAGTGTATTTTGCACATCCTTTCGAGCATGCATTCTTTCCAATATTTCATCTCTAGCTTCTACGTCAGATTACAGCCTTTCACCATAAGTATTATTAGGAAATAATGCAATTCTAAAAAATATACCAACTTTCGGTATTAACTTGTTGTCTATTTTGTGATCCAATAGACGATACTTCTGTTTAAGAATACCATGAACAGCTTCTACTGCGCAACGAATTTTAGTCACAAAACGAGACTGGTTGGATTCTTCTGCTGTCAGTTGCTTTCTTTTACCTTTCAATAAGGGCATCAATACTTTAAAATTTTTATCTTCCAAATCTTTTTTTACATCTCGAAAACCTCGATCAAGAAAAGAGACATCATCTTTTTCCATGAATTTGCATAAACCATTTGCATCTTCAATAATGGTTGTCAAGAATAGTTTTCAGAATAGTCTGAAATTATCTGCTCATTTTCTATATTTAGTATAGAAGCTAATATTTTGTTTGAATTTCCCGTACGTAGTTTGAAAATGAATACAACGATAGCTTCGATCACAGATCGAGATTGACTATTTCGCATAGAAGTCATCATTTCCTTCAACTCCTTCAACCAGTGAAAACTTTCACTTGTTTTTCTGAAAGGCTAAATTCACCGATTTTGTCAAGCAATGTGGAATTGCATTCGATGGAAAGAGTTTCCATCACTTTAGATAATTCTGACACGGTGAGTCTTGTTGTGTTGGAATGCGTTTTCAAAAGCTTAATATCTTCTTCGTAAATTCGATTTTTTATCAGATGAGTTTTACAGCATCGATTTCCAGGTGGAATGAAAATTTGTTTTTAATATAACATTGCGTGCGGGCTTCTGCAGGAATTACAGTTATATTATTGGAAGAAAAACAAAAACAGCAGCATTTGTGGGTAGCAACAGACCTCTGTATCGGAATTTCTACATATTCAATCTCACAATCCGCTCGATTTGATTTTAATTTTACTTCAAATGTTGGGTCATTAGACGTGGATTCAAAAGCAGAAAGATCTATTTCAGTTTCAGAATCAATGTTTTTGTCAGAATTATCTTTTCTATAAATAGTGAGTCGACATTTACAACATAAGATGTCACCTACAATTATTATTCGTTTAAGACAGGACGAAACATCTTTTGCTTCATCGGTAGTATTCAATAACTTTTTTTTACCTCTCGTTTTTCTCAAAATTACATCACAGCCAGCACACATAAGCTTATTCAATGATGGAGCCATATTTGAGTAATAAGATCTTTATAAGTATCAAACTAAAAAAGTTTACTTTACAACAAAGTAAGATAGCACATAATCAAAAATCAGGAACAAAACAGTGGATGAACAAAAATATCGCACAAAAACAAATGAAAATCGCCAAGTGCAATGACACAAGAATGAAAATTACGATTAAGGAACGAATAAACAACAAAAAAGGATTCTTTCGATAATAGTAAAATCACAATGAAATGCACGATCACAGAAGTAATCTTCGCAATAAAGTGAAATAGTGTAATGTATTTAAAAAAACAGATACTAGTTATTACTACGAATACGACAAATGAATATCGCAAAGTGCAATGGCATTAAAACGATAATTATGTTCAGGAAACAAATGAATATGACAAGAGATTCTTGCGATAATAATAAAATCACAATGAATTTTGAGATCATAGGTGTCTTTGCAGTAGAGTGAAACAGTGCACTAAGTAAAATCACAATAACAAACAAAAGAATATCGTAAAGTGAAATGGCATAAGAACGACATAATTATGATCGAGAAAGAAATGAACTTGACAAGAAGATTCTTGTTATAATAATAAAAAAAACTATAAACTGTAAAAATGTAAAAGGTGTCTTAACAGCACAATAAAACAATGGACGAATTGAAATCATGAACAAATGAAGATGGCGAAATGAAAAAGCGAGAGAAAGACAATAATTATTGACAATCGCAAAAGAATTTCGCGCTAATTCATTTTATTCTAATTTGTAAACGGAGCACATATCTGTGAGGTCTTGCATCAAGTAAGTAAGAAGAAAGCACTGTTGTTCAACATATGTATTATCATCCTGTTATAAAGATCATAAAAGATCTTAAGGAATTTTCATGAAAAAAATGGGGGGTGTCACTACAAAAGATAACCTCAAAAAAAATTTTTGAAAATTTCAAAAACCCGTATTGTGAGGGGCGAAGAAAAATGTATTGTTCATAATTACGTATACATTTTATAAGTTCTAGATTTTCCAAAAACGTTTCTAGCCAAACACAGACGATAAAGGGTTGTTTCTGAAAGAAATAGCCAGCCAGTAAAGTATGCCATAAAGGTACATAGCTACCTAGTACACACTGTCCCGAGGAGGATTTTTATTTTTTTTCACTATGTTGCACCACTTAAAAAAATTTGAAAAAAATATATGGTAAAGAGGACATCTTAGAGAATTTTTATTTAAAAAATGGTGGGTGTCACTATAAAACATAACCTCAAAAAAAATGTTTGACAACTTAAAAAATTTTTTAAGACCTGTTATTTTCACCCAAAAAATTTTTCATTTTTTTTTAAATCTTCTCATCGACCTAAATAACATATTTTTTTCATAAAAATCGGTTGAGCCGTTTATGAGAAAAAATACTTTTTTTATTCTTCTTTCCCCCTCCATAACTCTTATAAAAATACGTTTTTGAGGTTGAGACTTGCAGGAATTTTGTGACTCATAGGTGCCAATATATGGTACTAATTTGGACTTGATACATGCGGGAGCAGATTTTACATACTTACCCGGCTAGGCTCTTTAGCTGCAACAACCGCTCTTGAAACATGTCGAAGCAAACTTGATTCAATCCGGAAAAATCAAGTCTCGGTTAAATTTTACAACCAACGGTTTAGAAGCGTATGGAATGAATTGATTTACATAATTCAATCCGAATATTCATAGGAAATAGAGCGGAAATTAACCCTGCAGATGGTGGAAAAATCAGCTAAAAAGAGGTATATAATGAACCTACGAGATGACACATAAGTTACTAAGTGCGACCCCTAAAACCCAGACACCTGAACCAAGTTCTACAGGGGGCACTGCAAGCAGAGGTGTGGTATATGGAACGGTTACGTATGAAAATATCAATGACCCACCGATTATCGCAACCAAGTTGTCTAAGACCGCCCACGAAAAACATATCTGCGACTGTGTTCCGAAATCCACAGCCACAAATGCAATTACACGGCACACAAAAAAAAATTTCCTGTTCCCGGAATCAGACCAGTATATCCTTATGTATTTTGGGTCGCTGAATCGAAATGCGATGTCCGTTTGATCCGAAAAGGTCGAATTGAAGGTCATTTGAAGTTCAAATGTGTTTATTCTGCCAAAAATGAATTTTTGACTGTAGATTCTGAAAGAACGAGAAATTTTACGTCTAGATATGTTTTCAATTTTTTTGATAACATAACCCCCAAGGTCATTCATTTTATTGCATGGAGGGTTCATATGACAATTGCAAAAATAAAAAAATGTGTCTTCACGGGAATAAACTACTAAATTAATATATTTTCGGCGTAACTGAGTTAGAATCCGACGTTCGTTTGCCTCCAGTATATCAGGGACAAGTTCATTTCAGGGTCAAATCCAGAAAAAATGTTCAAATTTTATATTATATTTTTGGAGTCGCTGGAACATGCATTTTGTATCTCACTCTGCTACTTTTTCATCGTTTCGCCTTCTTTTATAACGTACTCGTTTATCCTCAAAAGATCTGTGCAAGGGATTTCTCTAGCGTTTTTTTTTTTTCATTTTCTGTGCTTTCTCTATGCAACATCCAACAGAAGTCTTCCATCATGTTTTCACCCCATCTACCCTGAAATCTTCGTTCTACATCTTTAAAATCTTGGTGGAAACTTTCTCCTTGTTCTTCACTGAAATCGCCAACGTTATCTGGAAATTCGTCTACATGACTGTCCATGATATGTAATTTTAAACTCATGTTATATTACAATCTCCTGAAATTCTCAAACATGTCAGATATTATTTTTTGTAGTCCGATCTCTTATGATTGCCTAGGAAATTACTACATACTTTCTTAAAGCTGATCCACGCATTCTTTTCAATAGGGCTCATTTGAGTTACGAAGTGATCGTCTCTGAACATTTTCCTGATCTGAGGTCCGTCGAATGCTCCCGCTCCTACTTTAGCATAAGATAGACCTGGAAATTGATCTCGTAAGTATTTGTAACAATCGCCTTCTTTATTCAACGCCTTGACGAATTGTTTCATGAGTCCTAATTTTATATATAATGGAGGTATCAAAATCCCTTGCACAGATCTTTTGAGGATAAACGAGTACGTTATAAAAGAAGGTGAAACGATGAAGAATTAGCAGAGTGAGATACAAAATGCACGTTCCAGCGACTCCAAAAATATAATGGAGAGATGATGCGAAAATATTTGAACATTTTTTCTGAATTTTACCTTGAAATGAACTTGACCCTGACATACTGGAGGCAAACGAACCTCGGATTCTAACTCAGTGACGCCGAAAACATATTGATTTAGTAGTTTAGTCCCGTGAAGACATTTTTTTTTATGTTTGCAATTGTCATATGAACCCTCCATACAATAAAATGAATGAACTTGGGGGTTATGTTATCAAAAAAATTTAATACATATCAAGACGTAAAATTTCTCGTTCTTTCAGAATCTGTAGTCAAAAATTCATTTTTGGTAGAATAAACACATTTGAACTTGAAATGACCTTCAATTTGACCTTGTCGGACCAAACGGACATCGGATTTGGATTCAGCGACCCCAAAAATGTATAGGAATAATAATTTTAATCAATTTGACTATTTTTTCAGGATTTGACCTTGAAATGACCTTCAACCTGACCTGATTGACACAAACGGACACCGGATTCGAATTCAGCGACCCAAAAAACATAAAGATATACTAGTCTGATTCCGGGAACAGGACCTTTTTTTTTGTGTGCCTTTGTTATGAAAAGATACCATTAAAGATACCACAACAATTAGAATATGAAGAAATAAAGGAAATTATAGAAATAAGTAGAATCAGTGTTACTACTTCAGAAGGAGATCAGGCAACGAGGATTCAGGACTTATTAAATAAAATCAGACTGAACCATATATAGGCAAAGGAACGTTACGATCTTTGGAAAAAAAATAGTAGGGTACAATGATATTTAATGTAATTCAGAGTATAATGAAGGAGATTCGTTCCCAGGTACTGACCTGGTAGAATATGAAATAATATTATTCGTCTTACCCGTTCCTAAATTAGCTTACTAACTACCATCAGGGATGAAGCGGAGTTGCACAAGCTGGTCCGATTATTCCCTATTGGGCTGAATTTATTCGAAGTTTCGTTGTTAATTTATAACAACTCTAGTTTATTCAAGCACACTTGTCACTTCAATTTCTCCCACGCTTCACATCAATTTACTGGAGTCACAATAAAATCACACAGATGGCTTTCAACCGAAGCGAATGAGAGCAATTAAATCTCAACACTACTTCCTGTGCATTTTCCTATGATTCCGGTTACAATTTTTTTAGTATAGAGATTCCCTCTCATTTTGATATTCGAGATTGAATCTCCTAACTTATGTGACAAAAGTTTGTAAAAATTTAGGAAGAAAGCTCGTAAAGAGACTCTCAGAAGGAGATTTCTTTTTGTTTGGGGCCGATATAGTGCAAACACACACTTATTTCCCGAATGACGACTCTTTCTTTTAATTTCGATTATCCAAATTACAACTACTCCGATTTATGCTCACCAGTTCTGATGTAAAAGTTAATTAACTTTTCAGGATTCACTGTTGCATTTTTCTACTCGAGCTAGATAATTCTTTTATCAGTCTTCTAACAGAGGCACTCTAGTATATTCTCGCACTCGGTTTCCTTAACTATTAGCCTAACTACTGCATCTTTCCACTCGAGCTAGATAATTTGTATCAGTCCTCTAGCAGACAAGAGCAGACTCCCGCACTTTTCGATAGTTTTTTTAAAGGGAGACACCTAAAACATGCTGTGTCCAAAAGGTCAGAATATTCCTTCAGGACAGCCAAAGAAATTCAGCTGAACAAATCCAATTTGACAGATTGGATTTCTTTGTCTTCAAATCGAGTAGAATTTACCAGGTGTGTAAATATGAAACCGGAATTTTTGTATAAAAAATACACTTTTATTGTATAAAAATGATAAAGAATATTTTATTCAAAGTATGCTCCATCGCTAGCTATACATTTTTCCCACCTGTCTGGCAATTGGTGGATGCCACGCCAAAAAAACTATTGCTCTTTCGAGGCAAACCAGTCATCGAGCCACTTTCGTACATTTTTGTAAGAAGTGAAACGCTGCTCAACAAGTGCGTGTCCCATCGATGCAAATAGGTGGTAATCGGACGGAGCCATGTCTGGTGAGTAAGCCGCATGCGCAAGTATTTCCCAACTAAATGCCTCAATCGTTTCCTTAACCAGTTTTTCTGTGTGTCATGGTGCATTATCATGAAGCAAAATCACTTTTGTTTGGAATTATGCTTTTTAATCATACGCTCCTGAGAGTCGACCCTTCGGCTGGGTTCGTGCGTTTTTGCTCTCAGTCGTCTGCGTCGTTCGCGAGCGCGGGCAAGACGCTGCATCTACCTCCTTCGATCGACGATCCTCGTCATGTGAACATCTTGTGCATAACCGCTCTCTGTGCCACCGCCTTTCGTTCAAAATTACCAGTATTTCTTTACCAAAACTATTTGTGTTTTCCATAGACATAATAAACAGTTTAACAAAAGTGAAAGTTCCCCTTTATTTTAGCATCTATTAACTACAAAACGAACATGGTCCTTCAAGACCGGATTGCTAAAAGAAAGGGAAGAGTGTGTGAAGTAAAAAACTAATAATTCTACTGGTGTTTTTCTCATGTGTTATTCGCACGTTCTTCGTGCATTCTCTGTACATTCTTCGCAAGTTCTTCGTGCATTCTTTATACAATTTTAGTGCATTTCGTGCGTCTTTTCGTGACCACACCCTGTAGTGCGCAGTATTGCGTCATCTCGTAAAAACGTGGCGTCAGTTCGGAACAAAGACGACCAAGCTGAAAAGGGAAGGCACATCGTATTCAAAATCGACTATTATTCAGTCGATCTAATAAAGACCACAGATTCTCCTTTTATTTGGGAAATATGGAAGGAATTAATTACATCCAAATTCTGAGAGAACAGGAAACCCTTTATAATTCCATAACTGGAATCTCCAATCGGCTGCTGTCCAAGGAAAATCTGCCACGACAACTGCTTACGGGTCGCCTGGCAAATCTACAAGAATTCTGGGAAAGATGCAGACAAAATCATGCAATTCTGCTATCAACCACGCCTCCTGCTGCTGCTGGAAATGAAGGCGAGGATGCTGAGAAACCTGAGATCTACGACGCTGAATCCTTTTCTACAATGGAGGAACGCTACGAAGAAGCTATCGACTATATTCTATCGAATCTTCCTGATGATGCACATGGTAGTGCGAAATCTCAAGGTAACGAGGAAAGATCGGACAATAACCGACGTCTCAAGCTGCCCACCATTTCAATTCCTGTGTTCTCTGGTATGTATTGTGAATGGCTTCCTTTTCGCGATTTGTTCTCTTCGCTCATCATTGAAAATGAATCCATTTCTGACGCGGAACGTTTGCATTACTTAAAAACTAGTCTCAAAGGAGAAGCGTTGGTTGTCGCAAAAAATCAATCGGGTACCTCAGACAATTTTAAAATCATTTGGAATAATTTAGAAGAGCGTTACAATAATTCTAAATCTTTAATTAATGAATATTTGAAGCAAATTGTCGAATTGCCTGATATTTCTTCGGATTGGTTAAATAACCTCAAAAATATGCGTGATGTTGTTGTGACAGTGACGTCTGCACTGAAAAATCTAAAGCGTCCGATTGACGAAGGAAATGATTTGTTCGTTTTTATGTTGATTAATAAATTGGATAAAATTTCTCGCGATCAATGGGAATCGTCAACGTGTGGTACTACAGATCCACCTACTTTCGCTGAATTCAGTAAATTTCTAGAATCGCGCATCCGTACTCTTGAAGCTATAGTAAATACTAAAAAACGATCTGATGTAAAGAATGTTTGTTTTTCGTCTGCGTCAAAACAAAAAGTTTATTCTCATCAAAATTCGTCGCAACCAAGTTGTCCGTTGTGTAAGGAAGAACATACCCTTTATGTTTGTCCTAAATTCAAAGCTAAATCTCCAGATAAACGTAGTGATTACATTCGTTCAAATTCTCGTTACTTCAATTGCTTGGGCAAACACCTACGTCGTTTTTGTCAAAGTAAAAAACTCTGTTCAATTTGTAAGAAAAACCACCATTCTCTGTTGCATCAAGAGAGGGATTGCTCAAACGAGGCAGGATCTGTGCGAGCTCATTCTGCTCAGAGTGAGTTTGTATCCAAACCCACTTCGGAAACTGAGACTGCGATTTCTTCTCATTTAAATGTAAGTAAAGCAACACATCCAGTTGTTTTGTTAGCAACGGCTCGTGTAATGATAGAAGCACCTAATGGTCGCCGTGTTCATGTTCGCGCATTATTGGATCAAGGCTCAGAAGCTTCATTTGTTTCTGAAGCTGTCGTACAGTTGTTACGTTTTCTGCGCAAAAAACTTGACGTTATTGTTTCTGGTATAGGAGGTAATGTTTCTAATAAAGTGTGCTCCGTTTACAAATTAGAATAAAATGAATTAGCGCGAAATTCTTTTGCGATTGTCAATAATTATTGTCTTTCTCTCGTTTTTTCATTTTGCCATCTTCATTTGTTCATGATTTCAATTCGTCCATTGTTTTATTGTGCTGTTAAGAAACCTTTCACATTTTTACAGTTTATAGTTTTTTTTATTATTATAATAAGAGTCTTCTTGTCGAGTACATTTCTCTTACTTAGTGATTTTACTTAGTGCACTGTTTCACTCTACTGCAACGACACCTACGATCTCACAACTCATTGTGATTTTATTATTATCGCAAGTATCTCTTGTCATCTTCATTTGTTTCCTGAGCATAATTGTCGTTTTAGTACCATTGCACTTTGCGAAATTCATTTGTCGTATTCGTAGTACTAACTAGTATCCGTTTTTACATTCTCATCAGAGAAGGTATTAGATTTGTGTAAAATTTGACCCCCCCAGTTTTTGTCAAATGTCCACGTTTTGGGAACCCCTGAACCCGAAAAACATGTTTTTACGAATGTGTCTGTCTGTCTGTCTGTCTGTCTGTCTGTCTGTCTGTCTGTCTGTCTGTCTGTCTGTCTGT
>CAJFCO010018128.1:710-30214 GCA_904066015.1 Synergus gifuensis | reverse complement strand
CATAGTTACACACTGTCCCGAGTAGGATTTTTATTTTTTTTCACTATCTTGCACCACTTAAAAAAATTTGACAAAAATATATGTTAAAGAGGACATCTTAAGGAATTTTTATGAAAAAAATGGTGGGTGTCACTATATAACATAACCTCAAAAAAATGTTTGAATACTTAAAAAATTTTTTAAGACCTGTTATTTTCGTCCAAAAAATTTTTCAATTTTTTTTCAAATCTCCTCATCGACCTAAATAACATATTTTTTTTCATAAAAATCGGTTGAGCCATTTATGAGAAAAACTACTTTTTTGATTTTTATTTCCCCCTCCATAACGCCTATAAAAATACGTTTTTAAGGTTGAGACTTGCAGGAATTTTGTGACTCATTGGTGCCAATGTATGGTACCAATTTGGACTTGATACATTCGGGGGCAGATTTTACATGCTTACCCGGCTAGGCCCTTTAAGAGAATGTAAACCATAATTGAAAATAAATGGTTTCATAGTTCTGACGGGAAATGTATATGTAAATGTAAATGCCCTCCATGTGCCCTCAAATAATAGAAAATAATAAATACTTTTTTCAATGAAATATTTGAACTGAAATTAAATAAACAAGGATGGATTTGAATAGAAAAGAGTTGAACTGAGGCTGAGAAAAAGACATTGAAAGCAGGGTGTCTACCGTCCTGGAAATTCTTGAAAACCTGAAAAAATTTGTTTTTACCTGGTTAAAACCTGAAAAAGTCCTTAAACAATGCTCTCTCTCTCCCCCCTCTCTCTCCTACTCTTTCTTTAAATGATTTAAAGTTCGCGCGAATAATAAAAAGCATTATGGCTGATAGTTGTAAGTTTCTAGGTTACGACGTAACACTTAACAAAGTCAAAGTCATTCATTGTGAAGTAGGTGGAGCGGTATAAAGTTGATAAAACAGTCGACGACCTTCCTGAAAGAGGCAAATCTCGAGTAACAACCAGGATTTTGTATGTTTAGAGCTCTTCTCCAAGAACCTCAATGCTCAGAAAATGCTTCAAATATATCAACGTTGTCTTCTAAGGTCTGCTAAAAAGATGTTTGGAGCCGATAATGCCGATTGAATCTTGCAAGAGGATAGCAACCCGAAACATCGAAGCCGTCTCTGCACCACTTGGAAAGCGGAAAATGATATCACAACCTTGGACTGGCAATCACAGTCCCCAGATGCAAATCCAATCGAGAATGTCTGGAGTATTCTGAAGAGGAAACTTGCCGGAAAGCGTGCATTCATCCTAAAAGAGCTATCTCAAAAAATCAAGAAGATATGGCTTTTACCAACGGCCTACGCTGAAAGCATGCCGAAAAGGTGCCAGGCCATTCTTTTCAACGATGGGAACTGGACCATTTATTATGTAATTGCGCATTAGTGCTTTGAACGTCCTTTAATTTGAAAAAAAAACGTTCAAAAATCTCCAATAGTATTCAAAATATCGCGATGTAACGAACGGATAATAGTTTACTTTATATAAAAAAAAGAAGTCTGTTTCTCTATTAATTTTACAGTTACGCAGCTTTTGAAAATTTAATGGGAATGCAGAAAATACTTTCTGATTCCTAGATATTTAGGTAGGTAAATCATCTACTCTCATCCAAGGGTTTCTTCCTGTTTTACTGGATTTTAAAGATGAAAGAATTTAAATAAATTGGAAGAAATTTGAAATGTATTAATTTATTAAATTCAAATTTTGATAAGCGTTATTAAGAGCAATTTTAATTTATAAAATAAGACTCAATTTCACGTCGAGCGATCGAAAACATATTTTTGGAAAAGAGCAAATAAAACATTTCGTAGTCGCACGCAATTAATAAAAATTGGAACGATACTAAAATACTCACTTATGGTGTCGGCTTATCCTACCAGTTGGAAGGAAATATAGGATTGCATCGAAGTCCTTTCAACTGGGCCAATTTAAATAAATTTACACGTTTCCATGGAGGGGCAACTCTAGTCTTTAAAAAGGGGATTCAATTCACACACGCACTTATAGGTAATGCACAAATTGATTCTCCACTTCCATGTACCGCGATTAATTTGTATTTACGCAGAAAAGATAGTGGTGACTTAATCAGAAGAAGTGAGGGTGGTTTTAAACCCAAAACTTTTTCCCACTATTTTGCTACGAAAATACAAATCACTAAATCAAATGAAGATTCTTGCTCGTTTTGAGATTCGAGCACGGATCTCTATTCGTACATTTAGAATTTTGTTCCTTGAATTAAAATTCAAGGGTCGCAATTTGAAGGGAGGATCGAATCGTAGAATGATCCTCGCGTTAGCGCTCGCGCTCCCTAGTCAGGAATTTTACACGGTCCCTTTTTTAGGCGAATACGAATTGCAACCACAAGGGTTTACGCGAAGCCTCTAAACACTTTAAATCGCGCTAATCACTCCGTCGGACAAAGGATTAGAAGAATTTAACGTCATAATCGTTCGGCCCCTGTGCTCCCCACCTTGGGACGTTACATGCCACTCCTTTCCCGAATTATAGGAAAGATTAATTTATCTGTAGCAATACCTTTTGTGACGTTACACACGAACTACCGACCGGACGGGCGAGTTTAGAAACGAAGACTTTTTTATGTTACAAGAAGGATGACGAACTAGTTGACTGGCGATCAAAGATTTCGAATCCGTGTATTTTGTAGATGCATCGGCGACCGATTAAGTGGGAAATTCCATCAAGTGGAAGTTTCTGATTGGTCGGTTGATATGGCATGATTTAAGGAGAGGATTGTGAACTCTTTTAACTTGTTTGGAATCCGCTTTGACTGCAATAATGCACGTGCATGAAAGTTCTTTGACTCATGATCAGCGCGAAACCGAATATTGGTTTGCGAAATGATGAATTCCACTAAGGTGTTTAACCTGATGCATTTGCAGTTTTATTGTCTTGGAAATTATTTTAATTCCAAGTTAATTGCAGGTTCTACCTTTCATTCCAAAATATTGGAAATTATAACGTATAACCTTGTCATCGAGGGTGGAATTCATTCATTTGAGCACTGTTCAAATCTCATGAAAATCGGATCAATAGTTTAAGAGTTATTTAGAGTCGAAATTTTGATCAAAATAGGGGTGGGCGCTTATAAGGGTAGGATGAGTTGCATAAAGAATAGCGAAGAATGGCGTGAACGGGAGAGATCGGAGATGCACCTACGAGTACACAGATGCGCGGCTATGTTTTAGTGCACGCGATAGCTTGGTGTCTATGCTGGTGTGGGTGAACTGCTAGCGCGAGTATCATTTATCTGTGCATACATTCATGAATGTGTGCGAGTGTTTGCTATGTTTTTCGTCTTTCTCATTCGCCTTCTATTTCCTTCCTTCTTGCTCATTCTTATAATGCATTCTTTCAATATAAGGTCTGTCACTCATTAACTTATTAATTATAAAGATAATAAAATATATTTAATTGTATAATTGTATAATAAACTTTATTGATTCGAATTAGTCCGCTAAATAGTTTTCAATTTATTGCTACAGAAAGTCGTAAATTCAGAAAATTCCAGCTGTTTCTTACTGCAATTCTTAGCAATAAATTGAGGATTTAAAAAAAATGAAGTTACGTTTGTAACAGCGAACACGTTCTTGTTGAACAGACTGTAATAGGGCGACAAAAAATGGCGACATCCATACACACATCCACACATCCATACACATACATACATGCGGAAAATTGATTAGAATGTTGTATTAGACATTTATCACGTGAGGAAAGTTTAATTAAACGATTTTGAAAATATTAGAAAATGTATCGAAAACAAAGCTTCCTCTATGAGGAAGCAAAAGCATTGAAACTTATCTAGGAATAATAATTGCTAATAGGTTATAATATATTATTTAAAAAAAATAACAAATAAATTTTATTTTCAAGAAATATAAGAAAAAAAGAAGGAAAAATATATTTAACGCAAAATACTGACTGATAAAATAGATAAATAAAAATTTCCACATTTTCTTCTAATTCTGAGTTGATTTTATCACCTTCCCTTCAAACCACCCACACAAAAGTAATAATTTAAATATAGCTAAAGAAGATTTGGTAAAGATTTTCCAAATTCTAATTAGCAAAAATAAGCATTTTCCACAAAATGCTATGTTATTGTGTTTATGATTTTTTTAGAACAACCTTTGACAATATAATGTACACCTAAAACCCCATCAAACCCACCCACGCAACAGAATTCATTTCTAGAAAGCTGGAAAGACCCGGTGAATATTTTCCGACCTTAGTCTATGGGAACATAATCATTTCTCTAAAAAATAAAAGTTCTAGAGACTTTGATTTATTAAAAAGGTCTTTGGGTTTTGGATTATTATTATAACATCCCCAAAACTTCATCAGCCCACAAGAAATAAATTACATTTAGCTGTCAAGATTTGGTAAAGATTCTCCATACTTGTAATCATCAAAAAAAAGTTATTTCCATAAAATGCAAAATTATTGTGTTAATGATTTTTTCAGAGAAACCTTAGGCTATACAATGCACCCCTAACACAACATCAAACCCACCCACGTATAAGAAATCAATTCTAGTAAGCTGGAAGGACTGTAAATATTTTTCTATCTCATTGTTTGAAAAATTCCATTATTCAAATAAATGGAAGTCATTACCAATCATCTCTGACAAGATGTAAAGACTCTGTGAATATTTCTCGATCTTCTCTTTTAGCAAAATGATCATTTTTCGAAAATATTGAACTCTGTGCCCTGATGATTTTTTTTTTAGACTTCAGGATATGGATTCTAATCACAACACCCCCCTAAACACATCCAGGTAGTACCAATCATTTCTGATAAGATGTCAAGACTCTGAATATTTCTCGATCTTCTCCTTTAGGAAAATGAAAATTTTTCGAAAATATTGAACACTATGCCCGGATGATTTTTTTTGTAGAATTCAGGCTATGGGTTTTTATCACAACATCCCCCTCAACACACCCAGGTAGTACTAATAATTTCTCATAAGATGTAAAGACTCTGTGAATATTTCCCGATCTGCTCCTTCAGAAAAATGATCATTATTCGAAAATAATGATCTCTGTGCCCGGATGATATTTTTTATAGACTTCAGACTATGGGTTGTAATCACAACTCCCTAAACACACACAGGCAGTACCAATCATTTCTGATAAGATGTAAATAATCTGTGAATATTTGTCGATCTTCTCCTTCAGGAAAATGATCATTTTTCGAAAATGGTGAACTCTTTGCCCGGATGATTTTTTGATAGATTTTAGGCTATGCGTTGTAATCACAACATCCCCCTAAACACATCCAAATAGTACCAATCATTTCTTATAAGATATCAAGAATCTGTGAATATTTATTAGGTGTACAACTTTGCTTCCGCCGATTTTTTCGAAAATTTGAGGCTTTATTCTGAAAAAGTGATTACCTGTTTATGATTCAAAGTACTGTCCGTCACTAGCCACTACTTTTTGCCATCTTTCGGGCAATTGTCGGATCCCATCTCGAAAAAACTTTGCGTCTTTTGAGGCGATCTACGAATCGATCCATTCTTTAACTTCTTCATAAGAGTGAAAATGCTGCTCAGCTAAGCCATGTGCCATCGATCGGAACAAATGGTAGTCGGAAGGAACAATGTTTGGAGAGTACGGCGGGTGGGGTAAGACTTCCCATTTTAGGGTTTCCAAGTATGTCTTGACGGGTTTTGCGACATGTGGCCGAGCATTGTCATGTTGCAGAATAACTTTATCGTGTCTCTCTTGATACTGTGGCCGTTTCTCCTTCAATGCTCGACTCAAACGCATCAACTACGTTCAATACCGATCCCCTGTGATAGTTTCACTCGGTTTCAACAGCTCATAATACACCACACCGAGCTGGTCCCACCAAATGCAGAGCATAACCTTGGCACCGTGAATATTCGGTCTGGGCGTAGATGTGGAGGCATGTCCGGGCATTCCCCATGATTTTCTGCGTTTGAGATTATCGTAGTGGACCCATTTTTCGTCGCCGGTTACAATGCGATGTAAAAAACCCTTCCGATTCTGTCTTTGAAGCAGCTGTTCACAAGCAAAAAAACGGCGTTCAACGTCTCTTGGCTTCAATTCATAAGGAACCCAATTTCCTTGCTTCTGAATCATTCCCATGGCTTTGAGGCGTTTCGAAATTGCTTGTTGAGTGACTCCCAATGATTCTGCTAATTCTTCTTGCGTTTGGCACGAGTCTTCAGCAAGTGATGCCTCCAGTTCGGAATCTTCGAAAATTTTTTCTCTTCCGCCGCCATCCCGGTCCTCGACATCAAAATCACCGCTTTTAAAGCGTTGAAACCACTCACGACACGTTCTTTCACTAAGAGCAGCGTCACCATAAGCACTTGAGAGCATTCCATGAGCCTCAGCCGCAGTTTTCTTCAAATGAAAGCAGAAAATCAACACTTCCCGCAAATGAGAATTTGGCTCGAAAACTGACATCTTCGATCGAGAATACACTTCTGATGCAAACACAAATTCACTAATGTGGTGCTATCGTTATGTTGAAAGATGTCCAAGCTTACTGTATGAAATTTTTGACCTGCCTATTTCAACCGACACTTACCGCTGCAGCCATCTATCGAAAAACGGCGGAAGCAAAGTTGTACACCTAATATTTATCTTCTCCTTTAGGAAAATGAAAATTTTTCGAAAATATTGAACAGTGTGCCCCGATGAGTTTTTTTTATAGACTTCAGGATATGGGTTGTAATCACAACAACCCCCTAAACACACCCAGTACCAATCATTTCTGATAAGATGTACAGACTCTTTCAATATTTTTCGATCTTCTCATTCCGGAAAATGTTCATTTTTCGAAAATATTCAACTCTGTGCCCGGGTGAATTTTTCTGTAGACTTCAGGGTAAGGGTTTTTATAAAAACACCCCCCTAAACACACACAGATAAGACTTCATGGTGGCCGTTGAGCACTATGAAAACGTTTTGAAACTTGCCTTTTTCCCATTATTCTTGAGAAATAGTTTTCATGACCAGTTTTTTATTATTTATTCCAAAGGTTTTTTTTAACTATTTGTGCTCTTTTCTAATCCTAAATACGAGTTGGAATCCAAATGCTCAACTCGATCAGACTTGATAGAGGCCTTTGGAATAAATTATAAAAAGAGACCTTTGGAATGAATAATAAAGAACTTGTCCTGAAAACCGTTTCTCAAGAATAATAGGAAAAAAGATAAGTTTCAAAACGTTTTCATAGTGCTCAACGGCCTCTATCAATTCTTGTCGAGTTGAGCCTTTGGATTCCAACTCGTATTTAGGATTAGAAAAGAGCGCAAAGAATTAAAAAACATTTGGAATAAATAATAAAAAACTTGTCCTGAAAACGTAAGAGTAATGGGAAAAAGACAAGTTTCAAAATGTTTTTATAGTGCTCAACGGCTTTCATCAAGTCTGATGGAGTTGAGTCTTTGGATTCCAACTCGTATTCAGGTTTAGAAAGAAGCTATAAGATTCAGAATGACTTTAGAATAAATAATAAAAAGCTTGTCTCAAGAATAATGTGATAAAGGCAAGTGTTAAATCGTTTTCATGGTGCTCAACAGCCACCATGAAGTCTTATTTGTGTGTGGTGAGGGGGGTGTTGTGATAAGAACCCATAGCCTGAAGTCTACAAAAAAAATTCACCCGGGCTCAGAGTTCAATATTTTCGAAAAATGATCATTTTCCTGAAGCAGAAGATCGAGAAATATTCACAGAATCTTTACATCTTATAAGAAATGATTGGTACTGCCTGGGTGTGTTTAGAGGGTTGTTGTAATTACAACCCATAACCTGAAGTCTACAAAAAAAATCATCCGGGCACATAATTCAATATTTTCGAAAAATTTTAATTTTCCTAAAGGAGAAGATGGAGAAATATTTACAGAGTTTTGACATCTTACCAGAAATGATTGGTACTACCTGGATGTGTTTAGAGGGGTGTTGTGATTAGAATCTATAGCCTGAAGTCTATAAAAAAAATCATACGGGGACAGTGTTCAATATTTTAGAAAAATTTTCATTTTCCTAAAGGAGAAGATCGAGAAATATTCACAGAGTCTTTACATCTTGACAGAAATGATTAGTAATGACTTCCATTTATTCGAATAATGGTATTACGAGGGTGGTCTGAAAAGTTTCCGACCTCAACATGAAGATGACAGCACTCGTCAATGAAAGCTAGTGAATGTAATTGTGCATCTTTTGACAGTTACTCACTAAAGTTTCAGCCACTTTGGACGCGCAGTTTTTAGTTGACAGTCATTTGAGTGAGTCGATTTGAGTGTTTTTGTGAAAATGGAAAAAATTGAGTATCGAGCTGTCATTAAATATTTGTTTTTGAAAGGCAATACGCCTACGCAAATCAAAGTTGAGTTGGACACTGTGTATGTGGACAATGCTCCATCATTTACCACAGTGAAATGTTGGGTAGCTGAATTTAAACGTGGCCGTAAGACCTTGGGAGACGATGAACGTTCGGGACGTCCAAAAACTGCGACTACTGACGATAACAGCGCTAAAGTTCACCTAATGGTGCTAGACGACCGACAAATTAAGATGAGAAAGATAGCAAAGGTTATGAAAATGTCCAAAGAACGTGTTTGTCACATATTAAATAAAGATTTTGGCATGAGAAAGCTGTCCGCGCGCTGGGTGCCGCGTTTGCTCACGTTAGACCAAAAACGTGTTCGAATGAACATTTTAAACGCTCTGTTGGTGCAGTGAAGGCACAATAAATCCGAGTTTTGGCGCCGATTAATTACTGTAGATGAAACTTGGATGCACCATTATACGCCCGAAACAAAAATACAGTCAAAACAGTGGACTGCAAAGGGGGAACCGGCTCCAAAAAAAGCAAAAACTGTTTTTTCGGCTGGGAAAGTGATGGCGACTGTTTTTTGGGATAGTCATGGAGTTATCTTAATAGATTATCTTCAAAAAGGAGAAACCATTACAGGTGTATACTACACATCATTAATTGACAAGCTGAAGGCAGAAATTGCAAAAAAATGGCCACATTTGCAGAAAAAGAAAATCCTGTTTCACCTTGGTGAAAACAACAACACGCCGTCTCACACCTCAGCGGTCGCCATGGCGAAAATCCATGAATTACGGTTTGAACTGCTTGACCATCCGCCATACTCACTAGATCTAGCCCCGAGCGACTCCTTTTATTCCCTCATCTAAAAACTGTCCTCGGAGGACAGAGGTTTTCTTCAAATGTGGAGGAAATCATCTTCGTGAACAATTATTTTGCAGAGAAAAACGCCGAGTTCTATTTGGATGGGAGCATCGCTAGGAGAAGTGTGTAGAGTTACAAGGAGACTATGTAGAAAAATTAAAAAAAAAATTCCGAAAAAATGTCTCGTATCATTATTAGGTCGGAAACTTTTCAGACCACCCTTCTGTGTGGGTGGTTTGAAGGGAAGGTGATAAGATCAACTCAGAATTAGAAGAAAATGTGAAAATTTTTATTTATCTATTTTATCAGTCAGTATTTTGCGTTAAATATATTTTTTCTTCTTTTTTTCTTATATTTGTTTAAAATGAAACTTATTTGTTATGTTTTTTAAATAATATATTATAACTTATTAGGAATTATTTCTCCAAGATATGTTTCAATGCTTTTTCTATTTTGAATGTTCATTCCAGAAGTCCTTTTCAATCGATTTAGTGATCGATCGTGATGCCACGCGGCGCCGATTGCATTGTTTCTGTAGGGATATAAAATGTACCAATTTTTACTATCGAGTTTCCACTCTTGAACTCTTTATAGTCACCCGTCAAGAAAATATTTTACCGTTCACATCTGTAATATATATTGTGACAGAGTGTTTTTCACTTGTCACCTGTCCTTCCTAGCACCGGTGGATAATAATTGTGAAAAGTTAACTTATCTGAAGTTCCAGGCGAGAGTCAAAATTCCATAAAGGGGTCATCTTAAGTTTTTATTTTGTTTCTTTTTTTATGTAACGAGAATATTGTCTTGGCATGTCAACTTTTACTAAGGTCAAGGTTCTCATAAGGGTTGAGTTGGATTATGGACCGACTCTCTGGATTTCGCAAGGGTGGTACTCTGCTAGCTTCCAGTTCCTTGGATTCAGCCATCTCTCAATTAAAAGCTTCAAGAGTCATGGAACGACAGGAGTTTGGTCTTATTGTGACGAATGGGTGTACTCATTTACATTCGATTGTAATCGAATGATATAATTATTATATAATTGGCTAAAACTTGTCAGCCTATTAAATCAAGCGTTTAGATTGGTCAATTCCCTAAATGTTTGTGTATGAATTGTGTCTCATCAAGAGAATTCTCACTCTTGTTTGGAACGTCGTAGAGTCATGATCGACTGTTATATTTATAATTAAATTGATTGAGATCTTGGGAAATTGACAAGGAGTTTTCTACACTTATTGAAGGTCAGTGTTAATTTCTTGGCAAGCACATTATTTGTTGAAAAATTTGTAACAAATTATTTTTTGTGATTTCGTCAATTTGGGTGCTTCGCCAATTCCTCTTGAATTATTTCATTCTCTGATTTTGTTTCATTGAATTGATCATCGACATGATTGACTAAGAATTTGGTTTTGTAAACTTCGGCTTGGAGTGTTTATTATACTTGTTAACCCAGACTTCTTTTTTTTTATTAAAATATATCTGTTTCTTTTTTTTGTTAAATTCTGGTCAGTGTAATTATTAATTTAACCTTACCCACCCTAGTTTAAAGAGTAATTTGTATAATTTCTATATGTTAGAAAATTTTGAGACCAGCAAAATAATTCTATCACAATATATATATTTCGTAATGGCGGGATAACCTGACGATCCCCACTCTTTGTACTACGCAAGGCAATTACGCAATTCGTCTCGTCCACTTGGTGACGGCATGTAGACCGGTTAAGACGTTTTTCTTGATTGTGCGTGCAAAGCACATATCTGTATCTTAGTAAATCATATACAATGAGAAATAGTGTAAATGTATTCTGTCTGAAGTAACCCAGCCTATTAGTACCGACCTAATTTTAAGGTTAGGTTTTGGCTACATACATTAGTGTTACGTTGGTGACCCTCGACAAGTGAACAATCTTCACATTACTTTGACACATTTCTCCAAAATTCGAGGTGAGAAACTAACGAAAAAATCCACGTTTCGCCATCAATTTCCACATCATGCCTTGCCGGCTACGTGCCAACGATCTTTTCGGCAACACTAGCCAGTCACTAAACTCTAATTTTTGGGATTTGGACATCTGAGAGCCTGTTCCTGCCTTTTTTTTTCTGCCAAACCGAATATTTGAGGAAATCGAGAGAATTTGCTGGAAGAACGCCCACTGGAAGCAACGAGAATTTGTTGGAAGGACGCCGACTTCAAATTCAAATTATCCACGCCAAGCTGACCAACGGTCATCGAAATACCTAGAGGGACTTTGAAGTTTTTCTCGATGTTTTTGGCTAACCTTCAACCGCATTCTCTACTTCTCTCCATGATTTTTCAAAAATTCTGTAAGTCTCGTACTTTCTACTCAACATCTGTAATTTATTTCTACATCTGCCTTGCATTTATTCACACGACGGCAGGCAAATCATCTCGTTTTTCACTCCCAAATTCTTAACTAATTAACGCTTATTTTTTTTGCGATTTTAAATTCCAAAATACAAAAATCGAATTTTGACTGCCGCTTATCGGCTATATTTTATTAATTCTAAATCAGGTGCCGCATCATAACGCTAATATAATTTAGCTCAAATTTAAATGTTCTATTAAATTTCGGCGATTTCTATGTTATTACAGGTTATTGACCTTTACAAATCGAACCTTCCAGGATTCTAAATCCGTTACGCCGATTGACGCCCCTGTGAATTTGACCTTGAAAAATTGTCAATTATTTACATGTTTCCACCTTTGCTACGAACTTATGTTATAACTATTTACCATTTCGATTAATTTTAGCAAGGCACTTTAATTCTTTTTCCATTTTCGAGAAATTTGAACTTACGTAATTATCGGTTTTTACTAAAGCTGTTTACTTATTTTGATCAAATGTTAATATTTACATAAGACTTTTGTCTACATTTTAATCTTTTATCAATTTATAAAAATTGTTTTTGATTATTTTTGACAATTTTTAAATCTGTATTTAGCCAATTGCTCCTCGACTTTTGACAGGTTGCTCCAACATTGCTTTTGATAACATCCGCCTTTGTTTCATCACTATTCCGACCTTTTCTAGTCGCTTTTTTTTAAAAGGGTGGGTCTAGTGAAGATACCTATTATTAATGCAGTCATCCAGGCATTGATATTTTATTTACCAATATTAATTTAAATTTTGATAAAGAATTAAATTTTCCTTTACTAAGGCTAGGGAAGGATCTTTGTTTTGAACAATTTACTAGCTGTAGTCCATTTTCGCAGCTTTCCGAGGTGTGCTCGGGATCGTCGTCGGGAACGTCATCCAGCGTCATCAGGTCTTCTCTACATTCTACAAGCAACGGCTGCGGTTGTTCGCGAGACTTCACATCGCATCTGCTTCTTAATTTCAACCAGGTTCTCTTGCGGTAATCATTTATGCTTTTCTCTATCTTTCTAACTTTATTCATCTTATATCTTCTCTTTCTATTTTTCTCTGAACATCACTTTCCTGAGAATATGAGTGAGAACGACAACGTGAATCCTTCAGACCATTTCGCTGGATCGTCTACTCAGGCCGAGAGAAAGCTTCTTCCGGATCCTGTCTCATTTATGACCAGTCAACTCGAGCAGCTGCGTACAGAATACTACAGATTTCCTAAAATTCCTCAGTTCTGCAGGAATAATGCCGAGTCCTGGTTTGCCATCGCCGAAGCTTCCTTCCGTCAGGCTCGCATTACTACCGAGCAAACAAAAGCTGACCACATCGTGGCTAGCATCGATCCGGAGGTCGATCAAATAATTTTCGATCTGATCACCCAAGATCCGGCCTCTGAGTTTCCCTACACCGAAATTAAGAAACAAATTTTAGTCGCGTTTTCCGTTTCTGCCGAGTCACGTCTTCGACAACTTTCAAAAGGTCAAGTTATCTCTGAGGGTAAACCCTCTCTTCTTCTACCGCGTTTGCGCAGCCTGAACGACGGCAATTTTAACGATGCTGTACTGAAGAACATTTTTGTAGAGCAACTTCCCGCGCAGGCTCGCGCCGTAATAACACCATTCGGTCTCTTCGAATATAACGTTGTAACGGGCAGTCTTGACGCCCGTCACATATTCCTATCCCTCAATAGCTATCGCTGTCGACTTACATCATCGAGCGGGCGGGGCGAGAACTCTACCAGCCGGCTTCCCTACCACCCGCTGGCTATTCATTACGTAATTGCAAGTGCTTATAAGCGACGCACCAAGCAAATTTCAGCAGTTCAATGAGGAGAAGCAAGTCTGCATTCAGCGAAACTCATCTGGTCTCTCTGCTAGCGGGCTACCACCATAGCAGAGCGACTGGGACGAAACCTGGACGTCTTCTTCAGGAGGATCCACTAGGTGTGCGACTGGCAGGCACCCCTACAGCCGTACACTTAGACAAAGGATTCGTCGGCTCGCACAGACCTATCGTGGGTCAACCTGGGGATGATATCCTGGACCTGGGGAATTAAGATATCCATCCAAAAATGAAACCATCTGATACCTGACCAGTGGGCACACCTATGGCCAGTTATCAGACGAAGAGTGTACGCCAGACCAAAACCTGGCCTACCCAGGGGTAGGCCAGGTTTTAGACAGGAATGAATCAGGGTTCGTTCCTGTCTCCCCTTAAAGCACCATCCTAAGAATACACACCCTGGGGTATTCCTGTCTAAACCGTACCTGGGGCAATACCGCGAGGGAATAAAATAAGTAAACAATAGATTCCTCGTCTTTCTCTCTCGCCGCACCTTACCGCATACCGTTTATTAGAGAGAGAAGGACTCAGGAGATAGTATCCGTCTCGACCGCCGGTAATACATGACTTACGTCATGACGTGACTAAATGTCTCGCTCGCTCCGATTGCAGGTACCGACCTAGAATACACATGCTCTCTCTCACGTACACACCGCTATATCTCTTCCGAGTGATATTAGCTTGATAGAACTATCCCAAGCGCAAGCCTGTGACGAGGAGCTTAAGCAACTGTTCAATGACAAAGGTTGTTCCCTCAACCTTAAGAGGCTCCAGTAGGAAGCGGACCGTACTTCGGTCACTTGCGATTTGATCGGTTCGTCATTTCGACCGTACGTGCCACTTTCGTTGCGAAGACGTGTCTGACATTTTTCACAATCTTTCCCATCCAGGTGCCAAGACTTATTCGCCAACGCTATGTTTGGCCCTTTATGCATCGTAATGTCACGCTTTGGTGTAAACATTTCCTGGTCTGTCAGCAGTCGAAAAAAACGCGTCACAACATCTCTGTGCCGGCCGAGATTGTTGCTCCTGACGCTCGTTTTCAACACATGCACATCTACATTGTTGGTCCACTGCCTGAGAGCAACGGATATTAGTACTGTTTGACAATGATGGACCGTTTGACAATGATGGTGGCATCGTTCTCTTAAAGCTGCTATTATGTACAGCGCCGATCGGAAGTTATCTCGATCCTTATCGACCCCCCTTCTTGGCCTTAGGACCAACATTTTGGATATCGGGTATCTCCAGCGGAATAGCTGTTCGGGACAACTTTGCGAGTACCTAGCGAATTCGTGTTGCATGAGGAACTTAGTCCGAATCCGCATGATTTTTACCTGTTCTCACGTCTTTCTTCGTAAGCATTCCAAGAAGTCTCTCGAGCGGCCGTACACCGGTCTGCATAAAATTTTAAACCTCATATCTGATCGCGACTATGAGATCGACGTGAACGGTACGTCTCGACAAGTTTCAGTAGAAAACATAAAACCCGCGCATTTCACTCGCGACGATGTTGAGCACATACCTTCGCTTAGAGACGATGCAACTCTCGCTTCCAGCTTCGTACTTACACATCTCAAAAAAGGGGGGTGCGACTCATGCTACCAATCGGTCACAACCAGTGACAGCCTTTTCTAATCAGAGATGTTTTCTTATCTTTGGTTTTCAGTGATGCATTACGTTTATCAAATCTAGATTTCTTTTCTTTTTTTGTAAATATAATCACATAATTTAATCAAATACTAGGCCTAGCATAATTTCCAGGACGACCTTCGAACGTCGAGGGGCAATTCGCTAATTGTATGGGTGTTTTATCTAAAAAAAAAAACCTACTTCGGAAATCAGCTGGTTTATTTTGATTATTAACTGATGGCACAAGTATCAGAACATTTTTTGCAGTGACGAATCCTGTTTCGACGACTCCATCGCTTGAAAAAAATGTTGTTATGAATAAAGTGTCATTTCTTAAATTAGTAATACATATTTTTTAATGTTGGTATTTTAGTAATCTAGTATTTTAGTATCTTAGTAATAAAATTGATATTTTTTGTGCTGAATTCTTCAGAAAAGTCTGACCAATTTAAATTTTAATTCGAGTCATTATTATTTGTGGTTGATATCTGGGTACTAGTTGACGATATAGAATTTGTATTTGTTATTGTAGATTTTTGAATAACGCATTAATAAATCAATTGTCTATTATGCGTAGAATTCTCTATGGAACCTTGCGCTATCAGGTCTGAACGCCATCTGCCTAATTGCTTTATCATCTGCATGTTGGCACCCGAATCAGTTAGAAGTGTCGCTGACGTTCTTCGAAAACAGTGTCCGGTATATCTTTTTGCATCTGATAGCTGTAGATAGGAAGCAATGACTTGTGGTACCTCGCCTATTTTATGTCTAATTTATAAAAATCTATCGCTGAACGAATCAAATGGTCTCAAAGACATATATTTCTTAACTTTGTCATAAAAAAGGTTTCCAATAATAATAATAATTCCAATAATATTTCCAATAATACTGTCCAGCAGTCATTCTTGTTGTAATTAATTGACATTATAAACTTGTTCCCTAAATCTTCTACATCTTCAGTTTTCAAGTTGGTAATTTCATCGCAGCGCAGGCAATCACAAATCCCAAATATGAGAATAAACTGTAAACATTCAAACAAATTCAATTAAACAGAGCATAAGAAGGATAGTATGGAAAAAATAAGTAGCAAAAAATATGAATATGTAAGAAATTATTACCTTCATAGCTAAATAGATAATGTCCAGTGCTTCGTTCATAAATTGCACTATCTGTTCCCATCTGAGAACCAGAGATTTCTTTGGTTTGTAACCTTTAGCATTTGATTTTATAATACTTTTTAAGTTCAGAAAATTATTAATATTAATATTATCCTTCGCATGTAATGTTTTACGGAGCAAACTTCAAATACTCCACAAAGTAGTAGGTTTAAACTTTGTTTTCAGAGATTCGAAGTAAACAATTAAATTGTTCTCGTCTGAGCTAGATAGTGACTTTTGATTCTCTTCTTGCCAGTTTTTGTATGTGCTGTACACTAGTAAATAACGCTCGGAAGATTTCTTTGGTAAGGTGCCATTCCCCACAATTAATTTTGCTTCTTCTTCAAAATTTCAGGACATTTTTGCTTCGTCCGCAGAACCCTCAGATGAGGACTCGTTAATTTTTGCGGTTTTGTGATGTATTTTTTTTTTGTAAAAGTGAGGTTAAACGCGCTCTTCTCTTTTTTCCTTTCACCTACCTAGAAAATATTTTCAGAGGTTAAATATATTCGCATACACATAAAAAAAACGTTGTTGACCATTCACTTTATACCAACAACAATAAAATAATATACAATAATTTTTGGAAATTTCACAAAGATTTTAACTGAATTTTTCATAACACGAGTTTGACACGAGTATCGCCGCCAAAATTAGATAAATGTGAGCAGTACACGTATTATCACTAAGGCGGAATTTTAAAGTTGTTTGATGTTCACTAGGTTGATTCCCGTTTTTATGGAGTTTTTAGGGGAGACTTTGTCGCATTTATACACGATATCCGCGATACTTTTATATTAATGCCACCAACAGTATACCCAACTATGTCAGCGGCTGCAGTACAGTCAAAGTGGGCAGCCTCTTCTGCTGGAGAAATTCTGCAATTGGATGCAATCTGGTGCCCGATTCAAAAGCGAATTAAATTAATTCAATTTTAAATCGTGTGCCAAATTGTGACCAATGGCAGCATTTCTCCGGTGGGAAGACAACATGTGCTGTGCGTCTTACGTGAGCGAGCCACAAAAATTTTACAGCCAATCAGAGCGCACCTTAATTCTAGCAGATCTCAAAAGCCACTGTTCCCGGACTGAAATGAGGCCTGGAAGTCGTACTTTCGGCTAGGGGAGGAAAAAAATGTCTTTCTGGCCTTGGGTCGTAATAATAACTGAATACCCTTTGTTCCCTTTTAAGAAAAATTTACACAAGATAATACAGTGAATCATCCTTATGCTTATTTACATATAATCAAACTTTAAAGATAAATGATTAAATTTGGGCTAAAAAGTGGATTTATGCATTTTTCTTTTTTAATTTGGAGGTTTGAAGATACTCCCACAATTGGTTCAGATTAGTTGGTTGTAAAATTCTAACCCTTCTGTTTAGTTCATCCCACAGTAATATTATGGGGTTGATATCGGGAGACTGTGGAGGATGATCCATATATGTAAATCAAAGTGGCGTCTTTTATCTTGTTTTCAAGATATTTCTTGCACAGCACTGACGTATGCTTCGGATCGTTATCTTACTGAAAGGTAAATTTTCCTCCTATCAATCGCTTTCCCGAGGGGATAGCATGCTTCACCAAAATTTTGTGATATCCCTCCTTTCTTAAAATTTCTTCCACTTTTTTTAAATCACCCGTTTAACCATTTTCAAAACAACCCCATACCATAATCAAACCTCCTCCATGCTTTACAGTCGAGACAATACATTGTGAATTCATTCGTTCACCTTGCATTCTGCGAACGTAATGTCGGTAAATAATACATTTCTCCAGTCTTCAGCAGTCCAAGAAATGTATTTCTTCGCCCAAGGTAAACGTTTCTGCTTATTTACCGCTCGCAAAAGAGGCTTCTTTGCTGCGATTCGTCCATATAATCCATAACTAGTCAAGCGATCTTTTATAGTTGTTACACTTACGGGATTATTAGGTCGAGAATGATTAAATTCTTCGTGAATTTCCGGTGCAGTCTTTTTCCGATCCCATTTACTGGTCATCACTATGTGCTTATCTTCTTGGGCACTTGTATAGCGTTTTCTTCCTCGACCACTTTGATTAGCATATTCACAATTTTGTTAAACCTATTCACTGTACGTTAGACACCAGGTTTTGATACATCAACTTTTTCGGCAATTACACCATAAGAAAATCCTTCTTCATGCAAAGTACATATTTTTATCCTTAAATCCAGATTTAATTCTTTTTTTAAAACCATTCTCACTGTGCACTACTTGACTATTAAAACTAGATTTATCTGCTCAAATTTATATTTTGTAGAAAAGGAGATTCATACTAAAGGAAATTCGCTTGTTTACATTCACGAAGGTCACTTAGTAGAGTGCATTTCTGAGAAAAACATAGCAGAATTCTTCCAAAGAACTTGTTTCTTTTATTTTCTTTTTTTTCATTCTTAGTTGATATTTACAATAACTGTTAAAATTTTTATTAATATTCTAGTTTATAAGAATTTTAAGAAATAAAAAACTGTTTATACCTACAGGAAGCAATAAATGCTGCCATTAAGGTGGAACGAGATATAGCTCAACACAAAAGGTTGAGAGGTATCATCACGGGAAGTTCCCCAAATTACGAAAAGGAAAGCGAATTAGGGTACACCGTTAGAAATTTACAAATAATTCCTTTATAAAATCGGTACATCAAATGCCCACGCGTTGTCGCGAAATCTGGTAGACGAAAAACAAACAGACATAGACGTTAACCTTGACCTTGTACCTGAGACAGTAAATGAACCCCTAAATCCTTTCCTTGAGCTAGATCGCAGGATGCTGATACTACAGGATCAACCACCCGCGTCGTGCTCTCCTTACGGTCATAACGACAACACTTGTACAGATTGTAAAAAAATCAATTTCATAATTGAAGAGAGATTTCTAGGAAAAGAAAATGATTTTATTTCAAGAAATGAAAATACAAAAAATAAAAACTATTGTGAAGATAAAGTAGATCCCGAATCGTCTGACACTGATAGCGACGATCAGTTTGAAACTGCCAGCGAAAACGAGAGTGAGACCGAAAAGATCGAGTCTGAAGCCATTCTTGGGGGTGTGGACCCGGGGAGGTTGGCAGTTTTCAGCTCGGCTGGTCATCATATTCCACGGACTGAAAAGGTCGAGTCTGAAGCCATTCTCGTGGTGTGGACCCGAGGAGGTCGGCAGTTTTCAGCTCGACTGGTCACTATATACCACGAATCAAATTGGTCGATTCTGAAGCCATTCTCGGGGTGTGGACCCGGGGAGATCGGCAGTTTTCAGATCGTCCGGTCAAGATAATGAACATGTTGAGGTAGGTCATAAGACTAACTAGGCCGTGGCAAGATAACCGAAGTTGCAGAGGTCAGACGGGAAGGTTGGACAAATAATGAAGAAAATGGGTCAACCTGGATATATACAAACAAAAATTAGGATTACAATAATTATAGATCAGATATTAGAAAGAATAACCATATTTTTAGAAAAAAAAAAAATATATCAAGATTTTTTTTAATTTTAAGGGGGGAGGGAAAGCACAAATGTGTAAAGATAGTAATTATTTACACATTAGTAAATAAAATAATAATAAGTGAATAAGAGCACCTCGGATCGATTAGAAAATAAGAAGATAAATATAAGAACTAAAAATATTTAAAAAAAAAAAAATTTTTTTAATATTGGGAAAGGTGTTAGGCTAGAAACCTAAGTTATCGATAGGCGCGAATATTCGAAAATAAACAAATTAATATTAAATTGTATAATCCAGGAGGGTTTTAAAAAAATTAAGTTTACCGTTGAAAATTTAGCTGAAAAGAAAATAGGCATAGAAATTGTAAATTTCAGGCGAGAACCACATTTAGAAAGTTTAGACATCTGTTAGTTGTAAACTCGAGAAGTTCGAAACGAAAGACCTTATTTACTTTGAAATAAAAAAGCGTATTAAATTATAGAAATTGTTTGATAACTCTAAAGCTTGACCATGAGTTTTTCCTTCAGTAATTTCCATCTTTATTGCTAAAATATCTGCTACGGCTTATCCGATATTGCCAAGGTCCGAAGCGTCATCTGATTGCCGGACGAACCCCGAATGACAGTAAAATCATAAAAAGGGGTGTCTTGTTTACAGCCGCTCGAGTAATAGTAAATCCAACGGTAGACAGTAGAGTTTAGAGAGAACGACTCGTCAATTAGAAATTGTAAGTAGTAGTAAGTAGTAGGAAAGTATGTATTAGTAAGCTAGAAGCGGGGGTGGCCCCCACCACTTCAAAACCAAAAGGGCCCAGCGTCGCCCGGGCCTGGACTCCGTAAGGAAGACAGATTTGACCTGATCCTCGAATAGGAAACTCGTCCGTTCTTTTTCGCAGGATACCTTGTATTCGCGATATTTTCCACATTCGTATTTTATTGAATAAATTAAGAGTTTTAATCAAATAAATGAGTTGTTATTCAATTTTCTCGGGTTTATTCTAATAATTTAACCTAGAGCACGAACCACCAATAAGAAGTTTTGGCAGCACTGAGGTTGCGCGAAATTTTTCTATTTGCTAATATGGGAATAATATTAGATTTCAATCATTGTTGCAACGTGGTGGATTTTTACCACTTTACTGATCCTCTTCCCAGATCGATTTAATCTAAAAACGGGAAGTAAAATAGAACAGCTAGTGGGAACTCCACTAGATATAAGTTTATGAGAGTGAGAATGCGTGTATGAGAGTTGTATGGGGAATGATAGAAGTTAAATTTATGATTAGTACGGCTATATTTTGTTTATTAATTTATTTCCATCCTCCAAAACTGCATGTCTGAGTAGTTAAAAGTATGCAAAGCTTGCATTGTTTACGAACTGTCAAAACATGTGGACGCAGCCATCATGTTTAACACTACTCTTACTATCAGCTGTCAGGGAGCAGCAGCTCTCGGACCTAACAGTTGTGCCGTGACGTAGGACGACGACTGCGCGCTCAGACGGAAAGCTCCAAGAACACTCAGTTCCGTACCGGCCGTTCTTTTGAGAACATATGTAAAGTTTTCCGTAGTCATTTGGTGTGAGAATTAAAATACAGTGTTTTAGCCATTCCCAGTTTTACTGCCAGGAATATTAAACTAAACATTCATTGGGTTCTTTGGAAGAAGTAAGGAAGGCGACAGTATTTTGATTCTCCCGATACAAAATGTGTGTTGAGTTAGACTTACTTCTTTCTGTTACGTAACCATCAGCCGACGCCCAAACGTGGCATATCGCGGCATTTATCTTGCGAGCAGTTAAATTTCTTGAGAAGTGTAAATTCTTGAGTATATTTTTCAGATGCTTAGGTTGAAACAAGGAAGTTACTCTAGGGGGTGGGAGAAGGGAGGAGACTGTTGAGAGTGAGTCGAATTAGCTTTCGAGTCAGTAATTAGAACGGTTCTGGCCAACCGTATGCTAGTCCCAGCGTGACGTCACTCGTCGATCAATTCTATATAATAATAGCAATTTTTAAAAACGACACCTGCTTATTGTTTTAGCTTTTCCTCGTTAGCCTCCAACTCACGAAACTCTTCTAAAGTGCTTAAAGGAAATCCTTGGGGTATTTTATACAAATTGTGCTTTAGTATATCTCATCCGTCGATGATTTGAGATAGAAGTGTATGTATCTTCTCGACTGACTCCAATATCTTCTCATCATCGGAATTCAATTTCTCGTTTTGAGACTTCAAATTGCTGTAATATAAATTGATGTTATTTTTCTTCTAACAGCTATTTTTAAATTAAATTTTTACTTTGGGAGTGAATAAGATAAAATTTGTACATATAGAAACCTATTTTAATATTTGACTCGAAAGCTACTTCGACTCACTCTCACAGTAAGGAATTATCCACTCGTTTGCAAAAATTTTCGAAATTTTTCGTGTTAAATGGACTACACAACAAATTCACTGCACTTCTTTATTTTCATATAAATAGACGATTTTACAAAGTTAAAATGAAAAAGTCATCTCTCCTTTCTTTTGCACAGAGAACTACTAAATTTTTTACATATTCTTAAAAAGGCGTCCTCTGGCATTCGCTCCTTTGTTTTCGAGAGAATAATATATATGCATCACATATTGAGGTTAATTTTACTTACCGCTCAGAAGAAGAATATAAGCGTTATTGTATAAATAATCGTTTGGTCCTTTATGTCCATACAACCATATTTTATATTTATGGTTTTGTAAAAAGTCTGACTTATTCTTTGACGAAAAATTTTCAATATTCGACAATGAAACAATTTTTTTCGTGCCGTTAACGAATAAAATTGGTGCACACGTGAGACATTCGGAAAGTTCCAACATTAAAGGTCCATTCACTTTATTAATTTTGTTAGAGAATAATATCATCTGAAAATTTGTAGTGAAGCGTAATTATATTTTGGTATAGTATTGCCGTAAATTTTTTTACCAAATATTACCAAAGTTTTTTTGTTACGACTTTGCAAGAAAAAAAATAAACGAATATTTTTAAAAAGTTTTGAACATGTGAATACACCTTTAATGTTTATCTTTGGAGAAAACGAACTTTTCAAACTCGGCGTGTTTATACTTTATACATTCTTCTACGGCATCACAGTTTACGAGATTAGAAATTAGTTTTGAATTGAAAAACGGTGAAATTAGTGAAAGCCGGTAACTGCGATATATTCGGTGATTAACGACGAGTAGTGGGATTTGTATTTTCTACTCGTTCGATGATAAAATCAGTTAAAGGCGATCAACATTAAATTAAAGTAAGTATATACTTGATAAGTAAAATAATTTTGTTATTGTAACAATTACAGTATAAATATATTTAAAAGTAAAATACTGAATAATATAAATATATAAAGAAATTTCATTATCTAACAGTCATCATGCTTTGAGGTTAGAGTTAAAGGTGTTGGAATCGAGTTCTAACCTAAAAGTATGTATATATGTATAATATAATAATATTTCACTCAAGGAGTACTAGAAATATATATATTTATTGGCAAAAGGATTGCCGTTTCAATTTTTAATTAAATTGTGTCGGCGGAACGAAGAACCATTCATTTTAATTAATTTATATGTAATCGACAAGAATGTCGGCACTGTCGTTTTACATCAAAAAAATTTTAAAGAATCATATTGACCCCTATTCTTTACCAAGAAATATTTATTTCTAATATTCGTTGAATAAAATGGAGAAACAGAATTCTGAGGTTAGAACTCGATTTTCATACTGTAATTACAATTTACCATTCGTTGTTTTTTTAAAACTGTTATGTCCTGCGACGTAATAGTAATTATCCTATTATTAAATATTATTTCATTATATGTATTTCTATTTATTCCTTAAAAGACCAGCAATTGTAATCCATATATATTAGTTGGCAATTAAAATTTAGATCACCATTTGTTTATAATATCTTTTTCTAAAAACATAAATGTAATCTCAAACAAAGGACAACCTATAGGAAAGGCCACCCCTTCAAAAACTCTCGTTTTGTCATCTCACATAACTTAAAATTTCTTATCCGCTAAAGTATGTCTATTCCATTCTTCGAATTTTCTACGAAATAGAAAACACTATTCATGTAAGTCGTAAAACCAAATCTACGCATCCGAATCCTTTTCTTCTAAAGAAAATGATCATCTCCCCTAACACGAATCTAGAATGTAAAACTCATATTCTTTTTATGTATGCCTACAAAACCTAAATTTATAAGTCAATAATTGTCAACCATAGATGAAAACTAAAATTCTTGGTCATCTCCGAATCTTCGAATAATAAAAGAATGTGTATGTTCTAAAATAGATTTCTAAATAAATCTATAAAAATTGGGTCACTACGTTTAAATCGAACACCTGCATTCTCATCTATGAGGGGACCCCCTTTCTCTACCCACGCTTCTAATACTGATCTTCGTATTGTCATACAAACGAAGGGTGACAACAAAGAAAACATTAAATTACTTTTATGAAACTAGGGGAACACGTGCACCCCACGCTTCTTAATATTCTATGTGCCCGAATCAGTTTCTTCGCTATGATTTCACAGAAATCATGAATTATTTTATTATTATCCATTTCCGTTGAACTACGAACGGACCCAACCACCATGCAACCATGTATAGCGGCCATCTTTGGATTGGAAGATTTATTGCCAAAAGTCTTATAAAAACAGAGGATTTGGACCCAAGGAGTCAATCTGTTTTGAAGTCTGTCCCAAGTTCTCAGTCTGTTTGTCTGCTGAATCTACAACATCTAATACTCAGTCTATTTTTTGAAGTCTGTGTCAGTCTGTTTCAATCTGTTCTTCGAGTTCTGTCAAGTCTGTCCTCAATCAGTTTTTGGAGTCTGTGAATCATCAAGATGCAACCCAATAATAATCAAGGCCTTGTCCAAGTGGTCCACTGAATCTTCAAAAGACGGAGACCAGCCCCCATGCGACAATTTCAACGAACACAAAGCTACTATACTGGTGAGCAGGTCTCTTTCTCAAAATATAAAGATCATTTCTGAAAGGGAGATCAGAACTAAATTTCTGTCTCTTTTCAGATCCAGATCCAGATCCAGAGAGAGAAAGATGATTTGAAGGGCCAGGCCAAAATAACTTCTGTATTTTAAAATAAAACTACTTTGTAACGCGGTCTGGTCTCTGGCCGCGGAACTACGTCTCGACAATCTTTTAATTTTTATTTCAACAGCGGAGCTCAAATTTATATCGCGCCAGTCATTTAATTTTAATAAATGACGATGAGCTCCGAACCTTGTCCTTATCCTGAAAATCCTAAGAAAACATCAACTACCGGCTAATCTCAAGGTCATAGGTCATAGAAGAGCGTAACGGAAAAGAAACTGAGACCGAATTTCACACAAGAAACAATCTGATTTATTTCACAAACAATAATCAAGCGGAATCAATTGGATTATAAAAATCATACGTGAAAGAAAATAAGTTACGATATCACTCTTAAAAATTCTATAGTTTGATTTACAAGATGAGAAAATAGTTCGGTTGTCCGTCAATTTAATTAAGCTTTATATCGACTCCAAAAAGACAATGAATTATCTTCGAATTTAGATTTAGAGATTCAAGGTAGAGAATTGAATTGAAGATTCAATTCTCAACAATGGGCGAGTGTCTGATGGGCACGTTACGTAACGTTACAACCACATCAAACACTGCCAAAACAAAACTCAATTCAAATCGATAATGGTTCAAAATATGGATTAAGAAACGAACATATGTCAGGCACAATGAATCATGTTACAACCGTGCCATACCTCGTTGTAAAACATCAAAAAGCACTGAATTTAGAATTATGAAATCTAATAAATCACCAAAAATAATCAAGATTACACGTATGTGAGCACTCCCGAGGAAAACAGTATATTACATAATCAAAGTGTTGAAGAGTCAAAAATGGCGAAGTGAGATGAAGTGATTTCAAAGTTACACAATCCCATCAATACCGACACTTCGTCAAACTTGCCAGGATAGTTAACGTTTTTACCTCGGCCATTACGGTTTCGGGTCAACTCAATATTTATATCCTCCGATCCAATTCAAAGATAATAATCAATATAAGTCCAATAGTAGTCTTTCCGATTCTTCGTAACGGAGAACACACAAAAAACTTCCAGCCACTAAGACTTCCAGAAAGAGAGTACGGAATGAAGAAGAAGGCGGAAATTCGTTGACAGGTGGACGGAAGTTGGTCAGCTACCATCATGGAATTCTGTTGATTCCGTCCAATCATAGCAGCTACCGACGTCATGTGACTAGTGACGTAATTTAACAGAGCTCTGTCACCGGTCACCAATACAGCTAGTCGGTATCGCGCCCAGCACTTGTACTTGTAAAATGTTCATTTCGAGTCCACTGAATGTCTGAGCATTCATTAGAGTGTTCTCGAGAGTTTATTTATGACACCTGAGACAATTCACAGCCACAGTCCCATTTTTCCAGGTCTCAGGCGTAGAGATATCAAATTCGTTGGATGCGCGGGGCTCCGCGCATCGCAATAGTCCCTGAGGCGGCAGGTTCGCTGCTCGGGAGATGGCGAACTCTGGTGCTTGGCGGGAGTACTGGCGATCTTCAAATTCCAGACATCCTTCCTTCCTTCTCAATTACTTGATTGCCTCATAGTGACATCCTTCGAGTGTGCCGATTGGCTCAAGGTTTACATGTTAAGGGGAAAACTCGCAAAACGAAGATTAGAAATAGTGATAATTAATTTCGAGAGTGCTCTGGGTTTGCGCAGCGGGACTCTCTCTCTGTCAGTCATATTACCGAGCGCGATTTAAAATAGTAAATATCTCTGGTGCCGGCTGTTAGTTACATCTTTTGACGTTACAGAATTCTGCAACGTCACAACTTATATCTAACCTTTTCTTGAATTATTTGAAATCGAGTGGTTATCCTCATCCCGGTAAAGGAAGATCCTTTTCCTTTCCAAAACGAGGAATCTTTAAATTTAAATCAAATAAAATTATGAGGTGTGTTCATCTCAGGATGTATCTAAGGATGTATAACAAAACAAGCCTCGAATTTAAAAAAAAAACGTTAAATATTATATAATATCATTTCAATTTCAATCCCTGATTCTACCCTTAATTTTTAATTTCACAAGAAAAAATTTAAATCAAGAGCCGTCAATTCTTTGCAACGTTGATCGATAATAATGTCTGTTATTTTCTTATGTTTTTTTTTATTTGATATCACTAAAATGAAGGGCGGAAATCCAAAAACAAATAAGAGCCATTTTTTCTAAATGTGTCTTAATTTTTTTTTAAATCTACAATCGCACATATTATAAATAAATATTTTTCCTCTCTATAGACAAATTTATAGTTTAATAAACAAAATCTCTATAGAGTAAAAATCTAATTGTAAGATTTGATAAGTAAAACAAGGAAATCCAATTGTGAAGTTAGAATATGATTCTAACAAGGGATCATGATTCAAAATAGAAAATAATTGTATTTAAGAGTACACCTATTCAGATTTTTTGTATTAAATTAAAATTTTTATACAGAACCAGGGATTTATTTCAATCTAATAATAACACACACACACACAAAAAAAAGGTCATGTTCCCGGAATCAGACTAGTATATCTTTATGTTTTATGGGCCGCTGAATCCGAATCCGGTGTCCCTTTGTCTCAATCAGGTCAGGTTGAATGTCATTTCAAGGTTAAATCCTGAAAAGATAGTCAAATTGATTAAAATTAATATTCCTATATATTCTTGGGGTCGCTGAATCCAAATCCGATGTCTGTTTGATCCGAAAAGGTCAAATTGAAAGTCATTTCAAGGTCAAATATGTTTATTCTTCCAAAAATGAATTTTTGACTGCAGCTTCTGAAAGAACGAGAAATCTTACGTCTAGATATGTATTCAATTTTTTTGATAACATACCCCCCCCCCTCATTTTATTGTATGGAGAGTTCATATGACAATTGCAAAAATACAAAAAAAGGTCCTGTTTCCGGAATCAGACTAGTATATCTTTATGTTTTTTGGGTCGCTGAATCCGAATCCAGTATCCATTTATCTCAATCAGGTCAGATTAAAGATCATTTCAAGGTCAAATCCTGAAAAAAAACAAATTGATTAAAATAATTTTAATCAATTTTTTTTTTTACTTCCAGATAGCAAATTTTGATGTCGCGAATCAATTGAAAAAAAGGATCAGTATTTAGTTTTTGGATGCGACGCCGCCACAAAAATTCAGGAAGGTGATCGGCTAAGTTATTTTTTTTGACTCCACCTCTAGAAAAAGATCTACGCATCAAACGCCAGGAGGATTCAACATTTTGCGTGTGTGCCCCGGTATCGCTGTTTACAAATTCTTCGGAACGATTCACAGTTTTATGCACATAACCATAGTTCTCTAAATCGATGTAGCCTTTCCAGCAATCAGTGTGGATTTCACTGCCGCCAGCTACATGCTTTTGTATTAAAGCTATTAAGGTGTTTTTATCCCTTTTGTTATCAGGGCAAATTTCTAACCTATAATTATGTGCATGTCCCCGGTGAATCATTCCTAAGATCCAGGAACCTTCCACAACACGCCCTCTTTCGTACTTTAGACTACCTATTTTGCACTCATCTATTTCAATAACTTCGCCAATACCCCCAATCTGATCTTCCGCCTCAAATGTTTGGTCGAGAGCAACCATACAAACTTCTCTACAGAAAGAAGACCGATCTGAGACAGTTTCCGTAGATACTTGTTGATCATCAATGATACTGCACTTCCGTAGATACTGCACTCTCGAATGGTATGATTAAAATTCAAGATTATTGCAAAGCTGTATGTTATTAGCATACAAGCTGCCGCAGAAATGTGGCATCTTTCAAACCACGTGTCTTCTGCTACCGTAAAGCTATGTTTGTACTTACCGTATTTTTGGCAAATAAATTTACCACATGTTAGGTACATTTCGGAGGCTTTTAGTGTTTTTTTGTGTTTAAAACAGTACCTTTCACGTGGAATAAGTTCCACTTCACGTAACCACTCGAGGATTTTTTCCCGACTTTGAAAAATTGTACTCAATTTAAAAATATTATACTTTGTGTCCATACTTTTTTTTATTTAGACGCCAACGACGAGTAAAAACGCTTGTAAATGTTGTATCGTGAATAAATGCTACTACAGAGAGAGATTTCTAATACGATGAGCTGTTTCTCGTAATGGGGGTAGCGCTACTACCACTCCAAGTTGTTCATCTGAGTGGGGATAGCGCTACTCCCACTCCAAGTTTTTCCTCTGAGTGGGGGTAGCACTACTCCCAATCCCAATTTTTTTCTCGGGACACTTTTCTCTACCATTCCCTTTACCATTTCACTTTACCATTCCTTTTATCATTCCCTTTGCCATCCCCTTTACTATTACCTATTACCATTCCCTTTACCATTTCTCTTTACCATTCCCTTTGCCATTCCCTTTACCATACCTTTTGCCATTTCCTTTGCCATTTGCTTTACCATTCCTTTTGTCATTCCCTTTGCCATTTCCCTTTGTCACTACCTTTACCATTCCTTTTGCCATTTCCCTTTACCATTTCCTTTCAACATACCCTTTTTTATTCCCTTTACCATTCCTTCTACCATTCCCTTTGCCATTTCTCTTTGCCATTCCCTTTACCATTTTCCTTTAACATTCCCCTTTACCATTCCCTTTACTTTTCCCTTTACCATTTCCTTTCACCATTCCCTTTGCCATTTCCTTTACCATTTCCCTTTACCATTCCCTTTGCCATTTGCTTTACCATTCCCTTTGTCATTCCCTTT